>BLSH010430183.1:573320-588119 GCA_018402905.1 Glandirana rugosa
AAAGATCTTTCTCTAACAAATTACGAAGAATAGTAGTTTAACGACTGATGTATGTAAGAACATCGAGTGATTTAGTTGTAAATACACGTGAAAGTGAAATAATGTAGAATAGGACAACTAATAGATTCACAAAACGAAGAAATGTACCACATTTCAAATAAATTTACATTAAGTCGTGTAAACGTGGTGAATCGAGAAGACATCCGATATATATGTGGAATACACATTTTATTACGCGATAGAAAGCCAACCCTAACCTTCGTCTTGTACCGTTATTAAAGGTTGATACGACTAAATCTGAAGTAGGTAAACATACATACGACATGTGATCCAACCCGGGATTATATGTATGACGGGACACGTATAGGTGTATATATAGCCTACAGAAGAGCTAAGTGGTGCAAATGTGCTGAATTACATTTAAATAAACTTTACACCATGTAAAGAAGCAAAACACTTAGATAATCAACAGGATAAGATGTAATAAAGTGAAAGTGCACATAAATGTTGATTTAGTGAGCTACAAGAATGTATGTAGTCAGCAATTTGATGATAAGAAGCATTAAACAATCTCTTTCTAGAAAGCCAAGGCATCATGTCACTAGGGATGAGGGTGTGTAGCAAATCCAACAAGTTCAATATCATTTGAAACATGGCCAACAGGCTTAGGCTTAAGTTATGTCATAGCTGGCAATCTGAAAGTGGGCACAGATCAGCCATCATTGTATTAAAGCTGCCGTTGGTGTGAAAATAAGGAAAATTGAAGATTAGGGTCAGTGAGGGTATTATGCCATCATTCTAATTTCTAGCTCTTTGGGCAGTCACCCCCTTTGCTGCCTATATTTTTTTGTTTTTATTATTGAGGTATTTTTGGGATAGTACAGGCAGCCCATTCATGTCAATTGGGACACAGCCACTGCTCCCAATTTGACAGCCATCCGGGTGTGGGTTCATGAGTCAGAACACACACTGTCTACTCTTGGGGGCACATGCCCACACTCACCCAGCTGCCAAATTGGGAGCAGCGACTGTGTCTGTGCAGCCTATGCGTCCCAACTGACATTAATGGGACTGCCTGCACGGGGATGCATGGAACACCCATGCACCCCCATGCGGGCCAATACGGCCGCCACACAGGCGTACAATAATAGCATGCCCTTGTGAGCGAGGCCTAAGACATGCTCTGCCATATGGCTCCAAAGCAGTGAGTGTGCAGGATGCAGTAAACCAGAACAGCCAGTTAGTATTTATATTAATATGTCAGTGAGTTTTTCAAAAAATGAGTTCAGTATTTTCAGGCATTTCTGCATCACATCTTAGGCATCAAAGAAAGCTAAACTCCAGGCAATTTTAAAGAGGAGATAAACCCTGATGGGTTTTACTTCCTTTTTAGTTACCTGCAAAGTAAAAGCATAAAGTGCTAGTATGCATCGCATACTAGCACATTACTGTATGTGACACTTACCTGCAAACGAAGCCCGAGCTGTCCCCACTGGAGGCTGCATCCATCTTTGCCCCTCATCCTTCCGGGGCTGCGGACTCCGGCTCTGTGACTATCTGGAGTCGCGGGACGTCACTCCTGCTCGTTCGCGCGGGAGCCGCCAGTCACGGCACTCGCTAGTGAAGGAACGGCATGGAGGGCCGTTTCTTCACAGCACATGCGCCGATGCGCAGTACACAGTAAATATCTCCAAAACGCCACACGTTTAGGAGATATTTACAGTACCTATAGGTAAGCCTTATTATAGGCTTACCTATAGGTACAACTCAAAAATAGAGGTTTACAATACAACCATTTTAAAGCTAAACTTCTGGCAAAAAGCTAAATGCACAGATAGAATACATATAAGGGTGGTGTTTTCCCTGCAACTGATCTGTATTTCTGTCCATGCACTACTGATATTTAAACACAGCCCTGTGTAGCAGGGCAGGAGACACAGTTTTTTTTTTCTACTGCAGATCAGTGACCAATGTGAGCAGCGAACAATGAAAGGAGAAGTAGCAGACCGATAAGCTGATTATTCTTTACTCTACTCTTTCCTTTTATTAGCATGTTCTTGTAGGCGCATGCACAGCAGCACAACTGATTGGCTCCCTGTGCTGATTCTCACCTCATGGTTTGAGCTCTGCTGTACAGGAGCTGCAAGATGCTGATACCAAATGGATTGCGGTACTTCCTGCTAGTATTAGAAAAATACATTTAAAGTTCAACTGCTCTGCATCTGAGCGCCACAAACCAAAAATTCTGTATAATTAATTTTTCATATTCAAAGCAAACTCCTCCATCCATCTATTTCTCCGTGCTTTATTTTGCTGAGAAATCATTTTGAAAAACACCTCCCTGGCATTTCTGTCAGTGGCCATCTTAAATAATGGCAGATGATTCATGTAGCATTTACTTCCTGGAATCCATCTGCCCTTAGCTTAGGCATAGGCTGAGCTGAGAACCCTCCCCTCCTGAAGACTCCTGGGATGTATCACATCATTTGCCTAGGCATGGAAACCAGGAAGTAACTGAAGAACCCCCCTCTCCAAAAAAAAAAAAACGGTTAAAACAAGTAAATATGGTATACGTTGCTATATATTTACTAATGCTAGCAGCATAAGAATAAAAATTAGTCAATGTTGGTTGAAAAAGTGAAGTTCCACCTTAACCGCTTCTCGACTGCCCTCCATGGATTGACGGCGGCAGCATGGCTCCATTGAGCGAATCGCCGTCATCTAACAGCGGGTGCGGAGTGTGCATTGTGGGCACGCTCGCACGCTCACTGGGTAGCGGGGAAGCCAGTCAGCGGGTGGGGTGGACTCAATGTCTGCCGGCCACCCGTGATCGTTCCCCCGCAGTGACAGAACGGGGATCCGTGAATGTAAACAATCAGATCCCCGTTCTGGCAGGGGAGAGGAGAGTGATCATATGTTCCCAGTACATGAAAGCAGCAATCTCTCTCCTCCCCCAGTCAGCCCAGCCCCCATACAGTTAGAACACTGTGACAGGGAACACATTTAACCCTTTGATTGCCCCTAGTGTTAACCCCTTCCCTGCAGTGACATTACACAGTAATCAGTGGCTATTTATAGTATGTATAAATGTCAGTAGTCCCAAAAAAGTGTCAAAAGTGTCTGATATGCGCCGCAATATCGCAGTCCTACTAAACATTGCAGATCGCCGCTATTACTAGTAAAAAAAAAAAAAAAATAAAAAGCCATAAATCAATTCTCATAGTTTGTATAACTTTTGTGCAAACCAATCAATATGCGCTTATTGCGATTTTTTTTACCAAAAATATGTAGAAGCATACATATTGGCCTAAACTAATGAATAAATTTAGTTTTTTATATTTTTTTTTTGGATATGTATTATAGCAAAAAATAAAAAGTATTGTTTTTTTTTTCAAAATTGTTGCTCTTTTTTTGTTTATAGTGCAAAAAATAAAAACTGCAGAGGTGATCAAATACCACCAAAGGAATGCTCTATTTCTGGGAAAAAAATGGACATAAATTTTGTTTGGGTACAACGTCGCACCACCGAGCAATTGTCAGTTAAAACGGCGCAGTGCTGTATCACAAAAAGTGCTCTGGTCAGGAAGGTGGTAAATCCTTCCGGGGCTGAAGTGGTTAAGAATGTGTTAATTCATTAATATTTAACTAATACACAGCTGCATTTATCTGTGTCCTTTGTCTCTCTGGAGTTGAGCTCTAAATGAAGCAGCATTGTACCACTTCTTTCTTCTGCTGTCCAGCAATGACAGGACTTAGGACATGCAGTACACTTATTCTTACACATGTATTTATGTCAGATGGCAGGAAGAGCGCTGAAGTAATGAAGTATAATGATAAACAATTTCTAGCTAATAACTGGAATTGTTTCAACTAACAGCAGGATTGAGAAATATAATAATTGTTTACAATGTTACAGTGGGGAATTTCACCAACAGAATAAAATGCTGAGCAACTAAGTAATATACACAAGGGAAGACACTCTATCAAATGTATATTATACACAAATATATGTATGTACAGCATACATATGCACAAGCATGTTTTATGGATTTTTTGGTGACAGTATGAGTAATATTATATGTTTGAATTGGACAATTATAAAGCATAGATTTTTTTTTTTTTATGCAACAAATTTAGACAGCACTGGGCTCATATACATTTCAGAAACCCTGTAGATCTTGACAAACAAAAAAGGGAGTACTTGTGCTACTGACTGGTCTCTCAATCAATTATCTGCCAAAACTAGATGCCACTTTGCTGTGCAAATACCAACATTCATTCCACATGTTATGGCCAGCCAAAGTTGTTGACCGTAGGGGAAATTATTCCCTAATTTTAAAACAATTAGTAGTTTCTTCCATGAATGTTTTGTTAAATGGCCACCATGCCCTTTTCTCCTATCCTCTTACAAAGTAAGGGGCTACATACAGTATATCTAGTACAGTGCACATAGAACTTTATGCTATAGCACTTTTGAGAGTCTGATATAAGTCAATGCCGTCTAACTACAGTTGACACTCTCCTTTTACATGGTATTAAGCCTCTAGAGTTTTTGGGTAAAGTCTTAACCCAGGGAGGCATTAGACCATCTGATTCAGGACACCTAGCAGTGCTGATGTGTAAATATTCACAATTACTCCCTATGTTTTACCCCTAGGTTGCAGGTAAAGCCTCTTGAAATTCCAACCTGACTGATCCTGGCAATGGCTAACAACACAATCACTATAACTAGGGAGGAGTTAGAAGAACTCAGAGAAGCGTTTCAGAAAGTTGGTAAGTCTGAATTACTTTTTGGCCATATAGATGTGAGTATTATTAACTAAGAGATGCCCGAGTTGACCTTTTAGCTAATGCTGGAATGTTTGAGGCTATTGAACTGACTAGGCCCGTAACTGGTCTATGTCACAATTCTAACTTGATAAACCTGGCAAAAAGATTGTTAAAAGGAAGAGCACCACAAACCAAGAATGCTTTTTAATTCATTTTTAATATTAAAAGCAAACTCCCCCATTCATCCATGTCTTCATGCTTTATTTTGTTGAGAAATCATTTGAAAACCTTCCCCTAGCATTTTTGGCCATAGCCATCTTGAGTAAGGGCAGATGATTCACGTAGCTTCCTGGAATCCACCTGCCCTTAGCATGAAGGCAGGAGGGTGTTCGTAAGGAGCAAGAAAGTGTCCTATCTGTAAAGACAATTTTTTACTATTTATTTTTGGATAGAATGTGGAAGGCTTAAACTCCCTAACAAGTTTTTATTGCTGTCTTTTGCTCCTGGTGACCATTTCCCCAGCACATAAAGCGATACAAAATCAAATATTTGTAGGTTGTCATGGAAACATTGTGTAATACCATTTAAAAGGATAATCATCACAAGGGGGAGGTCCTCTTGGGAGGGGCCTAGCCTGTGATGTCATCATGCCCATCGGCTGGACCACAGCGGTGATTTACATGCTTGGTCTCTTCTTACACATTATAAGTGATTTTCTTTTTATAAAGTATTCACCTTTTAAAGGGTATTACGCAATGTGGCTTCTCCTTGTTCTTCCTCCTTGTGGGTTCTGGGGGTGCTTTTGATGGTTTATGATGGCGTGAAATGAGCTTCGCTGACCATGGTTTTGCAGTTCACTACTCTTCATACACTGCATATCTCTTGTAACACAGAGGTCATATACAGGTGCATCTCATAAAATTAGAATACCATCATAAAGTTAATTTATTTCAGTAATTCAATTCAAAAAATGAAACTCATATATTTTATTTAGATGCGTTACACACAGAGTGATATATTTGAAGCATTTCTTTCTTTTAATTGTGATGATTATGGCTTACAGCTAGTGAAAACCCAAGATTCAGTATCTCAGAAAATTTGGATATTACATAAGATCAATAAAAGGATTTAATACAGAAATGTTGGCCTACTGAAGTATGTCCATGTACAGTATAGTATGCACTCAATACTTGGTTGGGGCTCCTTTTCAATGAATTACTGCATCAATGCAGCGTGGCATGGAGGCAATCAGCCTGTGGCACTGCTGAGGTGTTATGGTATTTCTTTGATAGTGGCTTTCAGCTCATCTTCATTGTCGGGTCTGGTGTCTCATTTTCTTCTTGACAATACCCCACAGATTCTCTATGGGGTTTAGGTCAGGCGTGTTTGCTGGCCAATCAAGCACAGTGATACCATGATCATCAAACCAGGTATTGGTACTTTTTGCAGTGTGGGCAGGGGCCAAGTCCTGCTGGAAAATGAAATCAGCATCTCCATAAAGCTGGTCAGCAGAGAGAAGCAAGAAGTGCTTTAGAATTTCCTTGTAGAGGGCTGTGCTGACTTTGGACTCGATAAAACACAGTGGACCAACACCGGCAGATGACATGGCTCCCCAAATCATCACGGACTATGGAAAATATTGCATTCCATTTGAAAATCAAGGTCCCAGAGTCTGGAGGAAGAGTGGAGAGGCACAGAATCCAAGTTGCATGAGGTCCATTGTGAAGCTTCCACAGTCAGCGATGATTTGGGGAGCCATGCCATCTGCTGTTGTTGGTCCACTGTGTTTTATCAAGTCCAAAGTTAGAGCAGCCCTCTACCAGGCAATTCTAGAGTACTTCATGCTTCCCTCTGCTGACCAGCTTTATGGAGATGCTGATTTCATTTTCCAGCAGAACTTGGCACCTGTCCACAGTGCCAAAAGTACCAGTACCTGGTTTAATAATCATGGTATCACTGTGCTTGATTGGCCAGCAAACTCGCCTGACCTAAACCCCATAGAGAATCTGTGGGGTATTGTCAAGATGAAAATGAATTAAATTGAATTACAAAAAAAAATAACTTTTTGATGATATTCTAATTTTATGAGATACACCTGTATATATCCGATAAGGAGCCTGAATACTTGGTTGGTGTGATACACACCAACCAGAGTTACAGTGTAGTGTGTTTTTCTACAGCACATTACTTGGATAAGGACTGTTTGCTTTTACTAAGAACTTTCATTCATATGAGCAGGGCCCTCTGATTCCTCTTGTACCAAATTGTATTTTAACTATAATGTCTGCCTTCATTTTGTAAAGCACTGAGCAAACCATTGGCGCTATATAAATCCTGTAATAATATTAATATGTTTTCACTTTTAAAAGGATATGCACTTACATGCTGTATTCTAAGCACTACTTCAGATGTGATTGTTTTCACTTTGTATTAAATGCTACTTCTTCATGCTTATTGACATTCACTGATTTATCATTGGTCTTAAAAGGATAGAGCACCTATTCTGGTTTATATATTTGTTTGTGTCCTGAATTTGGATAGTTAGTGTGCTGCTTTTTAACTAAAAGCATAAGTCCACCTTTTGTAACATGTTACATGTTATACCCAGATTTAGCGGGGCTTCGCCCACAGAGCAGCTCAGTTCATTCACAGAGTTCTATGAATGAGTGAACTAAAAGTCCTGTCTGCCACCACAGCAGACAAACTTGTAGTATCAATGAACTGGTGAGTGTCTTCATAGTTCATTGATTCTTCCTGTACTTCAGTAACTGTCTGCTCGTATGGGAGGTACAGGCAGACAGCTGTACCGACTGTCTGCAGTAACCTGGCATTGCACCCCAGTCCACTAATCGCAAGTGCAATACTTTGCAGGCTGCAGTGTAAAAAAAAAAAAAGAATTGTAATTTTTTTAACCTGCAAAATCATGTGCATTTCTTATTTTTGCATTTAGCCTTTAAGTAATTTTTTAGCACTAAACCCAAGGACCTTTTCATGTTATTCTTTATTGGTAAAGTAAGACAACGACTCGCATTAAAAAGAACAAGGAGAGCCAAGCTTGACTTTTACAGGAAAAGCTGAGATTTGCAAATAATTTCAGCTGTCTGTTTCTTTTGATTTAGTGATCATTTTGAAATGTTTTTTAACTAAAAAAATAACCTGTGCTAATGTATTTTTCATCATATCCTCAGTTCAAAATTCCCATGTTTTATAATTTTGCTTTAGCTATCAGGGACCCAAGAGTGATCACTTTTGTCATGAAAATATAGAGACTAAAACAAAACTGCATCATTCTATAAAATGTCATTGCATTCCTGAGATGACACTACTCTGTCCCACATGGATGTTTCCTCAGGCACAGAAGTGATGCCAAGTGACACTTCTGGAACCCCAAGTGGAGTCCTCCTTACCTACATGTTATACAACACTGTGTTACATATCAGTGTGCAACAATGCAAACCTCTTGTAAATCTTTCACAGCTTTGTACTGGTAAAACTTTCAAAGGTCATAGTAATTACTATAAATATATTCTGTAATTCACATTTCAGTAGTGGCAGGGTGGCCGCTCCCAGCTGTTGACATTACATCAATGTTTTAAGTGCAACCTCCTATTCAGCTCATTTCCAAATATAGGTAAGACTGGTTTCCAGGCAGACATACCTAACACATAACAAACATCATGTCAGGCACCTCCACCTAGAACACTTTCCTGGAAACTGACTGAACTTGGTTGGGAATTTGGCAGGTAATGTTTATCTAAACACACAACGTCGTGGCAATATCTATGTGGGCTTACCACTATACATGTCCTTATCTCATTCCTTATAGCAGGGTTCAGCAACCTGTAGATCATGATCTACTGGTTTGCTGAACCGCCATTCCAGAGTGGGATTGCTGAACCGCCATTCCAGAGTGGGATCGCTGAACCGCCATTCCAGAGTAGCAAACAGAGTGCAATGCAGAGGGACTACTTGTAAAGTTAAAGCTGTAATAGGGAGCAAGAGTTGCATAAGCCAATGCCTCCTCTGTAGCGCTGGCTCTGGTCCCATCCTGAATGCAAGAGTTTTGGTGTGCTTTTAGAAAGTACACCACACCTGCTGGATATAATAGAAGTCTATGGCAAAGTGCAGATAACCCAGCAGCAGTATAGGGAGCTCAGAACATCAAGGGTTCATTTACATTTGTAGTTTGGGGGGTAGTGTTTTTACCACCCCTGCCCCAACCACACTCCCTTTAGCTGTAGTGGCCAGGGGTGTACACATGTCGCAGCCGCAATAGGAGTTATACACCCTGTCATGGTTGGTGGGTGTAACACCTACCAACCATGACTCATTCAAGTGAATGAGACCACTCTGCAAGTGCCTTCTACTTTTGTACAGTACATCAAATAGGGAGTTAAAGCAGGCAGCTTTGTGTTGCTTTCTAACCACCTGCTTTAACCCCTTGGACCCCAGAGAAGCTTTGCAGATTGGCCCCATTTACTTGAATAGGTTGTGATTGGCAGGCATTAGCAGCCACCAAAAGCAACAGGGGGTTTAATTCCAGCTGCAGCATGTGTACATCTTTGGCTGCTACCTCAGCCTCACCTGATTTAAACCCACAATTGTGACATGGCCGTATGGCAGTTAGAGGTTTAAATCAGGTGTGAGGAGGTGACGCTGTGCCCGGTGATCTTTGTCTTCTCTCATCTTGTTCAGTTAGATTTCCGCCTCTCTAACCACTTGCTGACCAAGCCTTTTCTGGAACTTTTTGTATACAAGTTTAAATGAGTATTTTTTTCTAGAAAATTACTTAGAACCCCCAATTATAATATATTTTTTTAGCAAAGACCCTTGAGAATAAAATGGCGATAGTTGCAATATTTTATGCCACACTGTAATTAATTATCAAAAAACAAAACACAATAGTTACCCCAATTTTTTTGTATAATGTGAAAGATGATGTTACACTGAGTAAATAGGTACCTAATATGTCTTGGTTTAAAATTGCACACGCTCATGGAATGGAAACAAGGCGACGCTTTAAAAAAATGTACAGGTTACCTGTTTAGAGTTACAGAGGAGATCTTGCACTAGAATTATTGCTCTCGATCTAACGATCGCGACAATACCTCACATGTGTGGTTTGAACACCATTTACAACTTATGTATGTGTTCGCTTCTGCACGCAAGCACGTGGGATGGGTCACTTTAAATTTGTTCTTTTCCTTATTTATTTTACTTTTTTTATAAATGTCCCTTTATTTATTTATTCATTTTTTTAATCACTTTTATTCCTATTACAAGGAATGTAAGCATAAATAAGCATGACAGATCCTCCTTATTGAGAGATCGGGGGTCCAAAAGACCCCCGATCTCTCATTTACCTTTAACCCCTTCCTTACCGGGCCATTTCTGACACTTCTCTCCTACATGTAAAAATCATCATTTTTTTGCTAGAAAAATACTCAGAACCCCCAAACATTATATATGTTTTTTTAGCAGGGACTCTCGGGAATAAAATGGCAATCATTGCAACTTTTTATATCACACGATATTTGCGCAGGAATTTTTCAAACGCGTTTTTTTTTAAAAAGAAACAGTTTAGTGAATTAAAAAAATACAAAACAGTAAAGTTAGCCCAATTTTTTGTATGTTGTAAAAGAGGATGTTACGCCGAGTAAATTGATACCCAACATGTCATGCTTTAACATTGCGAACACTCGTGGAATTGCGCCAAACTTTGGTACTTAAAAATCTCCATAGGCGACGCTTTAAAATTTTTTACAGGTTACATGTTTAGGGTTACAGAGGAGGTCTAGTGCTAGAATTATTGCTCTCGCTCTAACGCACGCGGCGATACCTCACATGTGTGGTTTTAACACCGGTTACATATGTGGACGGGGCTTACGTATGCGTTCGCTTCTGCGTGCGAGCACGCGGGGACGGGGGGACTTTAATTTTTTTTTGTTATTATTATTTATTTTACTTTTATTTTTTTATTTTTACACTGTGTCTTTAATTTTTTTTTTTTTTGATCACTTTTATTCCTATTACAAGGAATGTAAACATCCCTTGTAATAGGAATGGTACGTGACAGGTACTCTTTATGGAGAGATGTGGGGTCAATATGACCTCACATCTCTCCTGCAGGCTGGAAAGACTGAGATCAGAAAAAAAAAATCCGATCCCAGCCTTTCCAGCCGTGATCACGGCTTTGTTTACTAAAGCCGGGCCGGGCGTGACGTCATAACATCGCGCCCGGTCCTCCGAGGGTCATAGAGATGACTGGTGACCAGATGGTCACCAGTCATCTCCCTGACGACACTCCAGCGGCGACGGATCTCTTCTCCCTGCCGCCAATCGTACGGGCGGCACGGGAAAAGCACCGAATGGCGGCAGGAGGGGGGGGGGGACGTCCCCTCCCGCTGCCTACAAGAACGATCAAGCGGCTGAACTGCCGCTATGATCATTCTTGTGGTGTACAGAATCGCCTGCTGAAAAAAATGATACCTGAATGGTGCCTCTAGCTGCTGGCACCATTCAGATATCCCCCCTCTAGGACGTCCATGGATGTCCTACCGGCGGGAAGGGGTTAAAAGCAAAAGGAAAAAAACAAAACATTTGTTTATGCCCGAGAACCTGAAGTGACGTCAGAAGGTGCTCCTGTTCTCCAAAGGCATAGAGCCGAGTGGGGGCCATCTTGTCCTCATTCAACTTCCTCCCCAGCAAACGGCCGCATCGGATCACTTCCAGGCATTACTGACGACCCCAGTAAGTAGTATTCACAGAGAGTGCGGCGCTTGTGTTATAATAAATAATGTGTATACATCAAAGTATGTTCTACAATATCAACATAAGCATGGGGATACCATATAGACCATATGCTGGTATGACCAGTTAAAAAACCAAATCAAGCAAATAAGGATATGGAGGGACCCCCATATGATAATCCACAATAAAGTCTATCCCTTGATCGTAGAAGCGATAATTCTTCCTCAGATATTCAAATATTTCAGTGGTCTGGTGCTCTTAGTGACAGCTGATAAAAGTGACATCCAATATTAGTAAGTGAGTGCGCTTACCAGAGGCTGGTAGGCCACCAGCGAAAGATGTAGGATTTGTTGTTCACATTGCAAGTAGTTCGAACGGACAAGGTGAATCAAGTGACAAGTGATATAAGTGGTGCTCCAAGTGGTGGTTATGAGAAGTGGGTACGCTTACCAGAAGCCGGTAATCAACCAGCAGAAGTGATTAATGGAGACCCGGAAGAGGTAGAGAAGTGGTAGTGGTTCCTTCTGGGGATCCTTGGTCGTCTCTTGCTTTGTCCTCCTCCGAGATGTTAAAGGGTGGGGGACACTCCAGCGGGTGGATATTTAGAAGAAAGAAAAGTGCTCCGTAGCGTAATACAGTTTCAAAAGGGTTTTATTCACAAAGCGGTTAAAAACACTTACATGTTTCCATTAAAATTGAGCTCAAAAGTAAAGTTATATCCAAGTGCAGTGCGACAGGGGGACGGGACCCAACGCGCTTCGTTTCAATAAACATCTTCCGGTAAGTAAACAACTGGGAGGCAGCGGGGGGTTACCTTTCCTGCCATCATTAAAAGTGATCCTGCGGTGAATGTGCCACAGGACCACTTTTATCTGATGCAAAATTGCCCATAGTAAAAAATGATACCGTGTTATGGCAGCTAGCTGCCATAGCACCTGTAGTCAATGTCAAAGTAACAACGTATTTTTCCTAATATATTTTGAAAAATGTTTAAAAGTTTTATGGTCACAGCATACACTTAAATTTGCATAACTTCAGCATAGTCAGTAAACAAGCCAAAGGTTGGTAGCAAGTGGTTGCAGGTTGAGATCAAGTGGAAGCTTAATTGAGAAACAAGCTCAGGTCGATAACGAAGTGTTGCAGGTTGGGATCAAGCAGAAGTGTAGTCGAGGAACAAGCCAAAGGTCAGTAATGATTGGTAGTGGAGATAAGGTCAGCTGCAGGTACGCAAAAGAACAACATATTGGCTGGCGAAAGTACAATAATCTGGCAAACAAGAAGCTCAGAGACATAATTAAATTAGGAAGTTCATGGCATGAGCAAAGACGTCAAGGTTCAGCAGAAACAAGAGACAAGGCAAGATTGTCTAAGGAGATCAGAGCAGAAGCTGTCAAGCATCTCAGCTTGAACAGCGAAAAGAGCTACAGCCAGGCACCACAGAGCTTGCAGGTTCAGATTTGGACCCTAACACTGTTTTGGGTATTTGTGGAACTTTGCGGGGTGACCAAGAGAACATTGTAAGTGCAGGCACACTTCTAATTAAATGCTACAGCACCTATTATTTAGTAGGAGGCCATAATTCTACTTTAAGGTTCCCAAAGCAACCTCTGGGTTTATGTAATGTGTAGCAAGGCTTTAAAATAAAGCAATTTAATAACTGTACAATATAACTGGCTACAGAAAACACCATTGAGGAAGGAGATTGTAGAAAGAACTTTATAATACCAGATCTTCATATCACTACTTTGGAAATAAACCCATCCCCGATCACTATCTGCAAGATAACTGTACATTTACCTCCTGTTAGTACTAGCATTAATCATATGTTCTTAGAGCTTGTGCCACTGTCTGTTTTTCATAAGTATTATGTGAGGGTAGAGATTCAAAGCTCTTTACAGTGCTGGTACTGAACATCTGCACAATAACCAATGTGTGCAAATGGCTTAATGTTTCGCTTGCACAAAATCAACAGTACATTGCTGTTGATTTATGGTATTAATATAACAATAAACGGCAATAAAGCACGTCAAACATTCCTTCCAGGATTTTAGAAAACTAACCATACTGGAGTTACAATTATGTCACACTACCTACACATCATTTCTTTAATGGAACTATAAGACTACAAAGACATGGACACCAGTATCGTGTGTCCATTAGTCCACTTTCCTTTTGGCTTCCAAGCATGTGCACAGGCTGTACAAAAATGCTTTATTGTTTATCAGAGGCAGAGGCTCACACTGCTGACTACTTCTACTAACACTCTGCTATTGGAACCCAACCTGCAGGGTTTTTGGGGTCAGCAGAAAACCTGGCTGTTCCTACCTGACAAAAATCAGATGTTACTTCTTCCTGAGATGATCGTGTTTGGAAACCCTAGGATACAAGACTTGGAGAATTAGCTGTAAGAATTTCACCCCTTCTTAGACTACTTTCCTTTATCTAATATACTGTATATTACCCTTGCACTTTAGTTTTTGCTTTTTTCTGCAGACTGACATTTCTAGTCCTGCGCCTTCTTTGCTATTTCAGCTACTTACTGATAGGCTCCCTCTCTTTTGTACCCCTCTGGGCCCTTGTACCTAGCAAGATGGAGTGAGGACTCCCAAATCTCTCTTTCTGACTCCTACGTGGCCATGATGGAGAACCATTCCTTAAATGTCTAAATCCATGCACCATTATAACATTTTTTAATGTTCACAAAAACGATGCAGTGGATTTACTAAAGGCAAATAGATTGTGCACTTTGCAGCAAGTGCAGTTGCACTCATTTTCCCCAGAGCTTAGTGAATGTGGTATTTGTAAAGAATATCCAATGAAGTGCAAGGAAAGCAAAAAAGAAATTGCATTTTTGGTACACGTTTGGATGATGGAAATCAGCAGACCTTTACTACATTTAGTAAGCTCGGGGAAAATGAGTACAACTGCACTTGCAGAGTGCACAGTCTATTTGCCTTTAGTAAATCCACCCTATTGCATCATACCATGTATACTTAGGGCCGTTCACACAGGTGCATTTCAAAACATGGTATGCATTTTTCAAAAATGTACAGTAAATTGCCTTTTTTTAAATGCTTTTAATGCATCGTGTTCAAATTAAATGCACCGCATATGCGCTTTAGATGAATTCGGCATGTGTTTTCCTGATCACTGGATTACAGGCAGGCTGTGCTCTCAAGTTTAATGAAGGTAATAAAATTGTCTACACCGGGATGGATGTGCTTCCATGTCTGGGAGTAGTCAGTTTGAAATAGGACTCGGGGGGGGGGGGGGGGGGGG
>BLSH010430183.1:588136-607774 GCA_018402905.1 Glandirana rugosa
ACACGGACTGGCAAGATCACCAGGTATTTCACAAAAAAGAAGCAATGCAAAAAAAAGGATATTTTTAATTTAAGTACATGGTGCAACAGATACTTATCGGGAATACGAAATGTTGAGGTAATGTACACTTTAAAATGAGAGATTTCCTGAAGTGAGAACCACAGAAAGTCACTTAATATGGACATCATATAATGCTGGCTCTAAGTATTATGAAAGAGGAACATCACCCCATCACTCCCTTTTTCTGGGAGAGGGTACCTATTTCTGAAAGGTACCCACTCTCACTTCGGCTCTTCTTGCCTAGGCAAGAAGAGCAGAGGTACAGACCCTCCACCTCCCAGCCCGCAACTTCCTGGGAAATGTCACAAGTCCCAAGAGGCTGCGGGGTCAGTCCAAATGTGCAGTGAGGAGCCAGCTGTGAGACAGCAGGAAGTCACAGCCAATTTCCCACAAGGAAGATGGTGGCACCAGGGATCCAAAGACCGGCAATGAACCAACCCAGGTGATGACAGCACGGGACTCCGTGGCTGGTAAGTATTTGTTTATTAAAAGCTAGCAGCTACAGTATTGGAAGTTGCTGACTGTAGTTCCTCTTTAAGCGTGCCATTATTTATGTAGCTTACCTCGTGTTTTATAATACTTGCAGTCACAGCTCTGTACTATAGCGACAGATGGATTTTACAGGTATGGAGAATGTTTGTCTATGCACAGATAACAAAATTATTTTGTCACCTGAAACGCAACATATACCATCCAGGAAATGGTCATGTTAGCCCAGGGCTCATCAAAGGTGGTTGTATGAATACAGGAGCCCCAGCATTGCAATGAATTTCTCCATTAATAGTGAGAAAACAGCGCTGACCTCAAGACTAAACACGTGCCGAAAAACTTTGTGGAAGTATATATATATAAAGTGCTACTAGTGTTTAAAAAATCAAATATAAATGAATATATATACATAAAGAGTTATACAATATAATATAACATATACTGTGCAAAAAAAAAGTGATCAATGTGCAAACTTAGTGAAAAAACATGAAACATAAAAGTGTGTTCTAATTGATAGGTGACTTCTGTGATCCAATCTGTGGCTATATTTCACTCACCAGATTCGATGGGCCCACTTACCATATGGCAAAACTGGGCCAGATAGGCTTGCAGGTCTCTGTTGGTGGGACCTCTCCCACTGGAGTGGCCTCCACTGGGTCCTTAGGGGGATGATCTCCAGGTGTAAGCTCCACCAATGGGAATCCCGATGAGTATATAGAGGAACAAACTCTTTATAGAGTGATATCGTTTACCACTGTATGTTTATTTATATTGGTAAACATATAAAATTACAGACAAAAACGGAGCTCTGCTACCGGTATTGCATCCCTACAGAGTTTCGTATTGTCCCTGTATGTAGGTGAGATCTGCGTGCTATCTCCAGCAAGTGTTCTGCTCTCTGGGCTTCATGGGGCGTGCCTGGAAGCATGGCTTGATGCGTTTCTTTGTCATAAAGCGATGTTATCACAAGCTATAGCTTGATGCGTTTCTTTGTCATAAAGCAATGTTATCACAAGCTATAGCTTTTGATAATGTTGCTTTATGACGACGAAACGCATCAAGCCACACTTCCAGGCACACCCCAAGGAGCCCAGAGAGCAGAACACTTGCAGGAGACAGCACACAGCTCTCACTTACATACAGGGACAATACGAAACTCCATAGGGACGTAATACCGGTCGCAGAGCCTCGTTTTTGGGGTTGTTTGTTTTTAACCACATTTTTTAACAGTTTTTATTGGTAATTTTATGTTTACCAATAGAAATAAACATACAGTGGTAAATGATATTACTCTATGAAGAGTTTTTTCCTCTATATACCCATCGGGATTCACATTGGTGGAGCTTACACCTGGAGATCAACAGACAACGGCTGTTAGACGAAACGTACGTCAGGGAGGATGTGCTGCCATCACTGCCCACTCTTTGGATCTTAAAGTGCCGGCTAGCTTTTTATTGTACTCTGCGTTTTTACCCCATACACAATGTAAGTACATTACTTTGTTACAATAAATACTTGAGTGATGCAGAATTACGCTATGTGTAGTCTCTTATGTTTTTAAATGCACGTATGAGGAGACTGAGCGGATAGGTGTCTATTGACTGGACGGCACAGCAGTGGGAACGTTATCTTCAATCCCTGAGGGGACCCTGGCAGGGTGAATATCCGACAGCGTGACACCCTCTGTCATTTGGTGAGCTGCTAATCTGATTTGGTAGAGGATTTGCACAAATGCTTATGTGATGTCACTTTGGGTGCCTCTCTTCTACTTTTCCCACATTGTGCTGCCAAGTTACAAGATTAGCTAAAGGATTGTTTATTAATTGGAACTTTTATTGCTGAAAAGTGGTCCTTAAGAGACTTTTTACCGCCATGCATATTTGCACACCATGCATATAATATTACAGAAGGATTCTGTTGTATATAGATCCTGGTGACTTGGTTTATATGCGTACATGCCTATATTGCACCTCATTATCTATGTAATGGTATTTATGTTTAGCATTTTTTACCTGTGTATATAAAAAAATGTTTTTTATATATTCATATTACCGTATATATTTTATCGGGTTGAGCACAGCTCACATGTAAACTTATGAGCACAAATGTATATATTCATTTATATTTGATTTTTTTTAAACACTAGTAGCACTTTATATATACTTCCACAAAGTTTTTCGGCACATGTTTAGTCTTGAGGTCAGCACTGTTTTCTCACTATTAACTTTGTAATCCCGTCAGGGAGACACTTAACCAGCAGCGACACACACATAATAACACCATCACTTTTGACGGGAGTGTATGCTATTTCAATCTCTCCATTATTAAGAAGCTCCTTCTGCAAAACTGCATGTATGTGTGCATGGCCTTTGTGCATCAGCCTTGATTCTGTACAGTATATGTATACATCTGTCCTGACAGTGAGCGTGTGCCGGCACTGTGTATGTGTGTACCTCAACAATGTGCAAAGCAGAGGCGTAACTAGAACCTTCAGGGCCCCGGTGCAAGAAATTATGAAGGGCCCCCTGACCCCTGGCCAGGGCCCTTCCCTCTTCCCTTTGATCCTGGGGCCCTTTACGCCTATCGTGGGTCCCTTTATTACGGTACTGCATTGGGGCCCTTTCACAAGTTCTGCAGCAGGCCCCAAGGGGACCAGGGAAGCACACAGGGGCCCTGGGAACAGCAGAAGACAAGTAAACTGGATAGAGGAAAATGGAGGAGATTAGGTCCTCTAAATGCCACCCCGCCACCCCTCCTACTCAGGTGTACAAGGGAGGCACATGGGCCCCCTGGACCATGGGGCCCGGTTGCAATTGCAACCCCTGCAACCCCTATCGTTACGCCCCTGGTGCAAAGGTATGTGTCTGCCTTGACACTGTGTATGTGTGTACCCCAACACTCTGTAAAGATATGTGTCTGCCCTGACACTGCATGTGTATCCTAACACTATGCAAATGTATGTGCCTGCCCTGACACTGTGAATATGTGTACCCCAACACTGTGCAAAGGTATGTGTCTGCCCTGACACTGTGTATGTGTGTACCCTAACACTGGGCAATGGTATGTGTCTGCCCTGACACTGTGTATATGTGTACCCCAACACTGTGCAAATGTATGTGTCTGCCCTGATGCTGTGTATGTGTGTATCCCAACACTGTGCAAATGTATGTGTCTACCCTGACACTGTGTATGTGTGTATCCCAACACTGTGCAAAGTTATGTGTCTGCCCTAACACTGTGTATGTGCGTACCCTAACACTGTGCAAAGGTATATGTCTGTCCTGACACTGTGTATATGTGTACCCCAACACTGTGCAAAGGTATGTGTCTTCCCTGACACTGTGCATGTGTGTACTCCAACTGTGCAAAGGTATGTGTCTGCCCTGGCACGGTGTAAGTGTGTATCCCAACACTGTGGAAAGGTATGTGTCTGCCCTGACACTATGTATGTGTGTATCCCAACACTGTGCAATGGTATGTGTCTGCCCTGATACTATGTATATATTGTAAAGGTGTTAGCTCGGCAGCGGGTGTGTTTGACCCTCTGGAAGGGTTCACTACACAATTTAGGCACAGAGAGACAGCAGTTTCAGATGAAAACAAAAAGGTAGTTTAGTCTCACTAAGTACAATGTGAAAAACAGCCAAACAAAAACAAACAACAAAATAAATCCTAGGCCACTTGGTCACTGACTACACAATAGGTTTCCCTGTCTGTCAGCTGGGTACAGCCTACCGCTGTACCTAGCTCCTACCTCTCACTGGGCAGCTTAGCCACACAGGCTTCTTACCAGACAAGATGTTAGACTCCCCAGTCTATGGTCACAGAACTGGTTCCAGGGTGGAGCACTCACCTATCCCTGCTGGGAGTTCTTGTAGAGGCCTTAATGAGCCAGCTCACCTCAGCTGCGCTCATTACCTCTACTCCTGCAAGATTCCCCTTAGTGGTATAACCTTAAATCCAGGGCAAATATACCTGCCATCCTGCATGCAACCCGGCGTCTTTACCCGCCTGCTGTCACATACCCCCCCTCTTGTTTCAAAATGGGGTTTGTAACACAGCCAGTCAGGCACGCAGGTACCCGAGACAAGGCATCCACATTCCCCATTTGAACACTAGACCGATGCTTCACGGTGAAGTTGTATTCTTGCAGGGCCAGGAACCACAGATTTACCCTTCTATTGGTCTCCTTGTTTTGAGCCATCCACTTTAAGGGTGCGTGATCTGTAATCAGATCAAAGTGTCTACCCAGCAAATAATATTGCAGGGAGTCTAATGCCCATTTCACCGCTAGACACTCTCTCAATTGTGGCATAGTTTTCTTCATGGGGTTTCGGTTTCCTGCTAAGATAAATGACTGGGTGCTCTTCTCCCTTTCAGCCCTGGGACAACACTGCTTCTAAGCCTACGTCTGACGCATCAGTTTGTACCACAAAGTCCTTAGTGAAGTCAGGGGAGTACAGCACTGGTTGGCTACATAAGGCTTTTATAAAGCCTGGAAGGCTGCTTCAGCGTCCATGGTCCATTTCACCATGGTAGACTCTTTCCCTTTTGTCAGGTTGGTTAGGGGCACAGCCTCCGAAGCAAAGTGAGGAATGAATCGCCGATATGCTATTTATGGCTTCCACTTTGTTGCTTTGGGGTTTTATCACTCCCCTCCCAATAGTGTACCCCAAATATTTGGCCTCTTCCTGTCCAATGGTACACTCTTTTGGATTAGCCGTGAACCCAGCTGCCCTTATGGAGTCTAGTACAGCTTGCACTTTTGGCAGATGTGAGGCCCAATCCGTACTGTGGATAATCACATCGTCCAAGTAGGCTGCAGCATACTTCTGATGGGGCCTCAGAATTTTGTCCATTTTCCTCTGGAACGTGGCTGGTGCATTTTGTAACCAAAACGGCATTCTTTTATATAGGAATGACCCCTCTGGTGTTACAAATGCCGTTTTCTCCTTCAGTAACTCAGCTAGGGGAATTTGTTAATACCCCTTGGTGAGATCAAGGGTCGACATATATCAGGCTGTTCGATCAGTTCATCTATGCGTGGCATGGTGTAGGTGTCAAATTTTGTAACTTTATTCAACTGACGGAAATCGTTACAAAATCGCCAGTTCCCATCGGATTTGGGCACTAAAACGATCGGGCTGGACCAGTCACTCTGGGACTCTTCTATCACACCTAATTCAAGCATTCATTGAACTTCCCCTCGTATTGTCTCCCGTCGGGCCTCTGGTATTTGATATAGATTTACTTTTACCCTTTCACCTGGCGGGGTAATAATGTCATGCACTACCCCAGATGTTTGTCCCAGCAGCTCAGAGAACACTTCTCTGTTGCGGAGCACAAACTCTTTCACCTCCTGTTTTTGGGGGTTTTGATAAGGTGATCGCTATTCCCACCACAGGAATTAAGCAATCAGACTGAGTCTGCAACATCATGCTTTCTGTGACTAGGGATTCCCTATCCCTCCAGGCTTTCAACAGATTAAAGTGGTATATCTGTTCTGGCTTTCGCCGTCCTGGTTGTCTGACCCTGTAGTTCACCTCACTCACTTGTTCAATTATCTCATAAGGGCTCTGCCATTTGGCCAGGAATTTGCTTTCGACTGTAGGGATGAGTACCAACACCCTATCCCCCGGAGAAAAAGTATGGGTCTTGGCCTTGCGGTTATACACCCTTTGCTGTGCCAACTGTGCTTGGGCCAAGTGTTCCTTGAAGATTGCCATTACTTGTGCAATTCTATCCTGCATTAGAGCAACATGCTCAATCACACTCCGGTGGGGAGAACTCTCACTTTCCCAAGTTTCCTTGGCGATATCCAACAGCCCTCTTGGGTGTCTACCATAGAGTAACTCGAAGGGACGAGAACCCGGTAGAGCATTGTGGTACTTCCCGAATAGCTAACATTAAGTAGGGTATTAAACAGTCCCAATCCTTTCCATCTCGATCCACCACCTTTTTTAACATTTGTTTTAGGGTTTTGTTGAACCTTTCAACCAACCCATCTGTTTGAGGGTGATACACGGATGTACGTAATTGTGTCACTTTGAACAACTTGCACAGCTCTTTCATTACCCTGGACATAAATGGGGTACCCTGGTCTGTAAGCAATTCCTTATAAATACCCACATGGCTGAAGACCAGAAATAGCTCTTTGGCTATCGTCTTGGCGGAGGTATTTCTAAGAGGGATCGCTTCAGGATAGCGGGTGGCATAGTCCATTATGACCAAAATGTACTGATGCCCCCTAGTGGACTTCAGTATCGGACCTACCAAATCCATTGCGATCCTCTCATAGGGAACCTCAGTGATGGGGAGAGGTACCAGTGGGTTACGGAAATGCGACAAAGGTACTGACTTCTGACACACAGGGCAGGAGGAACAATAATTTTCTATTTCCTTCATGACCCCAGGCCAAAAGAACCTTTGCAATACTCTCTCTCTGGTTTTCTCCACCCCCAAATGACCTCCCAAAATGTGCCCATGGGCTAATTCCAATACCAACTTCCTATAGGGTTTGGGTACCACAAGTTGCTCAATGGTTTCATCCGCCTTTTGGGCAACAAGATACAACAGATCCCTTTCCACCATAAAGTATGGGTAAGCGCAAGACTGATCTGGGTTTACTAATTCATTATCTATCTTTACCACATTTTCCCGTGCTTTTATCAGGATGGGGTCCTTTACCTGTTCTGTGGCAAAATTTTCCCTGTGAACCTCTAAATCAGAGAACTCTACAGGCATGTTTTCGTCTGAAGTTATTGGTTCCTCCCAAGTTTCCAGAGTCTCTTCTGCCAACACCAACAAGGGAAAATCTGGAGAAGTCTCACCATTCTCAGAGGATACCTGGGATTCCTCTTCCTGGCCTCTAGGGGCCTCTGTGAGGGGTTCAGGACCATCCCAGAGTTCCCAGAATTTAGGAAAATCCCTCCCCACACTAGCATCACGTGGTAAGTGAGGCACCAACCCCACCTGATGAGTTATGTTACTTTTGGGGGTCTCAAAAACCACTTTAGCCACAGGATACTCTCTGGTGTCCCCATGTACCCAAATAACAGCCACCTTGTTATTCCTAGAGTCCTCTGTAGTAACTAATTCAGTTTTGATCAATGTTACCAGACTACCCGAATCTAGCAACACAACAACCTTTTTATCATTAATACACATTTTGCATAAATGTTTTTCAGTTTCCCGAGTGGCAGTGTATGAAACTGTCGCAAACAGCGACTGACATCTTAGATAGTCACATTCCATAGGCTCATCCACAACTTGGCAATTGACTGCAATATGTCCCTCTTGCCGGCAACGATAACAAATAAACTTTTTCGCTGCTTCCTGCGATTTTGACTGCGGTCGCCATACATTATACAAACTTCCTGCCCTCTCACTCTCTCCACCCTTACCCTTTGAAGTCATCTTACCCGCCGCTGGGGATGGTCTGGTCTTAGGGTGGAAAGTCCGTGAGTCCCTGGGAGAGGCGGTCAGGTTCTCTGTAGCCAAGTACCTCTCTACCAGATCCACAAGCTTGTCGTCCGTGTCCGGGTTTCCATAGTTTACCCACTTTTGGATAGCGGTAGGTAGAGATCTCAGGAACTGATCCATTACCATACGTTCCACAATCTTTGGTGCTGTCAGAGTCTCTGGTTGCAGCCACTTCTTGCCCAGGTGAATGAGATCATACATTTGCGACCTGGCGGGCTTTTCAAGTTGGAAAGTCCAGGTATGCACACGCTGAGCCTGGACAGCCAGGGTGACACCCAGCCGTGCCAATATTTCTGTTTTTAGCACAACGTAGTCTTTTGCTTGGTCCGGCTCTAAGTCATAATATGCTTTCTGCGATTCCCCAGCTAATAGAGGAGCCACCAATCCAGCCCACTGTTCCTTAGGCCACTTTTCTCTTTCTGCAGTCCTTTCAAATGTGGTCAGAAACACTTCAGGATCATCCTCTCCAGTCATTTTTGGCAGTAAACGGCTCACACAAAATGATGATGTATTACTGGAACCACTCCCCTCACTAATCTGTTGATGCTGTTGTGTTATGGCATCCATTTGCTCTTGAAATCTCTGCTCTTGCTTCTGCAAGAGCTCAATTAAGCGAGCCTCAGATTGTTGCTGGGCTCGTTGCTGTGCTTCCATACTTTGCTGGAAAGCTCGCTGCTGATTAGCGTTTGCTTGTTGTAGAATAGCATTCGTTTGTTGCTGATTAGTATTTGCTACAGCAAGCTGTCTTATTAACTCTTCCATGATGGCCTTTCACAAAAAAAAACTGCCCCTGGCTTCCTCCACCACTGTAAGGGTGTTAGCTTGGCAGCGGGTGTGTTTGACCCCCTGGAAGGGTTCACTACACAATTTAGGCCCAGCGAGACAGCTGTTTCAGATGAAAACAAACCCGCCAGCTGTCACAATATGTATCCCAACACTGTGTAAAGGTATGTGTCTGCCCTGTGTATGTGTGTACCCCAACACTGTGCAAAGGTATGTGTCTGCCCTGACACTGTGTATGCGTGTATCCCAACACTGTGCAAAGGTATGTGTCTGCCCTGACACCATGCATGTGTGTACCCCAACACCATGCAAAGGTATGTGTCTGCCCTGACACTGTGTATGTGTGTACCCCAACACTGTGCAAAGGTATGTGTCTGCCCTGACACTGTGCATGTGTGTATCCCAACACCATGCAAAGGTATGTGTCTGCCCTGACACTGTGCATGTGTGTATCCCAACACCATGCAAAGGTATGTATCTGCCCTGACACTGTGTATGTGTGTACCCAAACACTGTGCAAAGGTATGTGTCTGCCCTGACACTGTGTATGTGTGTACCCCAACACTGTGCAAAGTATGTGTCTCCCCTGACACTGTGTATATGTGTACCCCAACACTGTGCAAAGTATGTGTCTTCCCTGACACTGTGCATGTGTGTACTCCAACTCTGTGTAAAGGTATGTGTCTGCCCTGACATGGTGTAAGTGTGTATCCCAACACTGTGCAAAGGTATGTGTCTGCCCTGACACTGTGTATGTGTGTATCCCAACACTGTGCAAAGGTATGTCTCTACCCTGACACTGTGTATATGTGTACCCCAACACTGTGCAAAGGTATGTGTCTGCCCTGACACTGTGTATATGTGTACCCCAACACTGTGCACTGTGTCTGCCTTGACACTGTGTGTATGTGTATCGGCCTTGACACTGTATATGTATGTCTGGCCTGATACTGTGTGTATGTGTGTCTGCCACAGGTCATTTGATGCCCGATGCAAAGATGGCGAACTGCGCCCCCATGAGCGCTCCCAGATGGGTGTGGTCTTACTAACTCCTCCCCTCCCCTCCCCTAAGGAGTCTTCGATACCCTGGGATCTTCCCATGATATCTTAACATTAAACAAACAAGCAGAGTACTCTAATGGGACCTGGAGGAGGGTGTCTAATGAACTCAGAGAGGGCTTCTGTTAGAGAGTCTGTTAGAAAGAGACCCCACCATGCCCCATTAGAGACTATGAGGTCTAATGGATCCTGGAGAGGGGTCTCTCTAACAGAGATCCTCTCTGTGTCCATTTGAGAGTCTATGTTAGATAGAGCTCCCACCAGGCCCCATTGGAGACTACAACAGAGTCTAATGGGACCTGGAGGTGGGTCTATCTAACAGAGGCCCTCTCTGTGACCATTGGACAGTCTCTCATAGAAAGAGTCCCCTCCAGACCCCATGAGAGACTACATTAGAGTGTCACTGAACAATAGTAAAAATAAACAATACTGGCTACTGGTCCTGGGGACTGGCTACTGGTCCTGGGGGCTGGCTACTGGTCATGGGGTCTAGCTGCTGGGGACTGGGGTTAGGTTGCTTGGGCCTGGCTGCTGGGGCTGGCTACTGGTCCTGGGGCTGGCTACTGGTCTTGGGGCTGGCTATGGTCCTGGGGCTGGCTACTGGTCTTGGGGCTGGCTATGGTCCTGGGGCTGGCTACTGGTCCTGGGGCTGGCTACTGGTCCTGGGGCTGGTTGCTGGTCCTGGGGCTGGCTACTGGTCCTGGGGGCTGGCTACTGGGGATGGCTACTGGGGCTGGCTACTGGTCCTGGGGGCTGGCTACTGGTCCTGGGGCTGGCTACTGGGGGTGGCTACTGGTCCTGGGGCTGGCTACTGGGGCTGGGGCTGGCTACTGGTCGATCCCAGTCAGAGTAATCCATCAGAAAGAAGGGGATGGACGGCAGAGGCAGAGAGAAGACAGAGCGCCGTGATCTGCAAAGCTGTAGCACTATAACAAGAACAAAACTTTCCCCAGCTGAGCGGACTCTTTCTTCATTTTTGGGTGCCGCCGCATAGTAATCTCTGGTCATTTGTGACAAGTACATGTAGTTCCGGTCTGCCCGGCGGATTGATACAGAAGAGGCCGGAAATATATGTACTTATCGCCTATGACAGGAGATTACTACGCACCCAAAAATGAAGAAAGAGTCCGCTCGGCCGGGGAAAGTTTTGTTCTTCTTTTAGTGCTACAGCTTTGCAGACCGCGGCGCTCTGTCTTCTCTCTGCCTCCACCGCCCACCCCCTTTCTTCCCTGCTGAACAGCAGCAAAAGCAACCTTGGGACAGCTGTATGGCCTGCCTCCGCCGCCCACCCACCTTTCTTCCCTGCTGAACAGCAGCAAAAGCAACCTTGGGACAGCTGTATGGGCTGTCCCCCCTGATGGCGCTACTCTCCTCCAGAAATTGTAGCGCCCAGGGCATCAGTCCCTTCCACCCCTGCCTTGTAATGGCCCTGGTCTGCCGTGACCCTGTATGTATGTGTGTCTGCCCTAATACTGTGTGTAGGGCCATCTTAATAGCATCATGGGCTCTTGGTCAAAGTAATGCACTGGGACCCCTACCAGTCTGCCCCAATGTATGCATCTATTCTCAAGAATTAAAGTATAAATGGTTGATAGAATTAAACAGTATGAGGGAAAAAAAAAGATGCGGCTGCACACCACCATAGATCCAACATTGATATAATGTCAACATAACCGCCACCAAGACATATGACACAGAAGAGGTGACGTGTTTCACACTTAACTCGTGCTTCTTTAAAACCCAGGTTTTGAAGAAGCACAAGTTAAGTATGAAACGTGTCACCTCTTCTGTGTCGTGTCTTGGTGGCAGTCATGTTGACATAATATCAATGATGGACCTATGGTGGTGTGCAGCCGCAGCTTTTTTTTTCCCCCACACAGTTAGAACACACTCAGGGAGCACAGTTAACTCCTTGATTGCCCCCCCCCAGTGTTAACCCCTTCCTTGCCAGTGTCATTTATTCATTTATCTGTGCATTTTTATAGCACTGATCAATGTAATAATGTCACTGGTCCCCAAAAAGTGTCACTTGGGGTCAGATTTGTTCGCCACAATGACACAGTTGCGCTAAAAATCACAGATCGCTGCCATTACCAGTAAAAGCATATAAAAAAGTCCATAAATCTATCCCCTATTTTGTAGACGCTATAACTTTTGCGCAAACCAATCAATATATGCTTATTGCGATTTTTTTTTACCAAAAATATGTAGAAGAATATATATCGGCCTAAACTGATGAAATTTGTGTTTTTATATTTTTTTGGATATGTATTATAGCAGAAAATAAAAATATTGTTTTTTTTTTTTTTTTAAATTGTCGCTCTTTTTTTGTTTGTAGCGCAAAAAATAAAAACTACAGAGGTGATCAAATACCACCAAAAGAAAGCTCTATTTGTGGGCAAAAAAAAAAGACATCAATTTTGTTTGGGTACAGCATCGCACACCCACGCAATTGTCGCTTAAAGTAACGCAGTGCCGTATCGCAAAAAATGGCCTGGTCAGGAAGGGGGTAAATCCTTCCAGGGCTGAAGTGGTTAAACAATAAGGAAACATGCCATAAATCAAAAACTAATCAACAGAAAGGGCACAATACAGGGGGAGGCAGAAGGGCACAATACTGGGATCAGGAGGGCACAGTACAGGTTCTTGGAAGCTTCCCAGGACAGTTTAGTAAAAAGCTTAACTGTCCTGGCAGATCTGGGACAGTTGGAAAGTATGATGTAATGCAAGATTATCATGGGGCCCCCATGCACCTTAATGCCCAGGGTGCCCATGCATTAAGACAGCCCTGCCTGTATGTATGTGTGTCTGCCCTGTTACTGTGTGTATATGTCTTGGACTTCCCTGACATTGTATGTGTCTTCCTAATATTATTTGTGCATGCATGTGTGTCTGCCCAAACACTGTGTATATCTTAGCTGACACTGTGAGTGTGTTTGTCTGCTCTGACACCGATTGTGTTTGCTCTGACGCACATGGTATCTCTGCTCTGATATTGTGTGTTTGTGTGCCCTGAAGCTATGGGTGCTCCACATTTACTATGTACTCTAGACGGGGAGTGGTTCACTACCTTTACTTCCTGGTGTGCAATCACTTCAGGGCCTGTAGGTTTTAATGAGGGCAAAAGATGACAACAAAAGGACAATATAACACTTTAAAGGTGTTGGATGGAGCTGCATAGTTGTCAACATTTCAAAAAAATTCTAGGGACACCTTTTTCTCTGTGTGTCCAGAAAGACATTGTAGACTGAGCATGTACTTAGGGGTGGGGCATTTATTTACTATGGGCATGGTTCTACAAGAAGGCTGGTAGTGCATTCTGTATCGGCTGGGTGTACATTCTCCTCTCACAATTATGATTCCAAGGGTCACCTTTCTCAGTTCAATGTTAATCTACAACCCTCTCAAGTTATTCCTCTCGATTCTGGTGTTCCCAGACTCTGCTTATATAGTACAATTAAGAAGTTGCGGGAAGGAGCTCAGAGGTGACTTATAGCCAAGGATAGACTATATATATATATATATATATATTTACAGTATTTCACAAAAGAGAGCACACCCCTCACTTTTGTTGCCAGTGGTGTAGACATTAATGGCTGTGTGTTGAGTTATTTTGAGTGGACAGCAAATGTACACTGTTATACAAGCTGTACACTCACTACTTTACATTGTAGCAAAGTGTCATTTTTTCAGTGATGTCACATGAAAAGATATAATAAAATATTTACAAAAATGTGATGGGTGTACTCACTTTTGTGAGATACTGTATATTGTATATATATATATATGCTAGCAGTGTCCTTATGCAAACAGAACAGAGCAAAGACTGGGCAGCTGCCCTCTCTGCCATTCCTGACTGGAAGAAGGTCTCTGGTGCTGTAGCACGAGTTGAGCAGGTTTCGACTTCATAGCAAGATGAGGTAGTCGTGGTTGCACAGAGAGCTGCTGATGTTCTAATGGGAATAGTAGAGAAGCCGTGAGTGTCTCTGGTTCCTTGGATAGTTGAGAGCTGCAGGACGCTCTTGGTGGGATGATGTGCAATGTCGTGGGACCTCTAGTGCAATAACCAATTAATAAAGGGTCTGTCACTGGTGTCTGGCTGGGTCGCTGAAGCTCTGTGCAGCTGTGTGCAGAGCAGCAGGGTCTACTCGACCCTGCGGATGTCCCTGGGCCATGAGAGCGAGCCTGCCAGTTTCAGTCAAATTTATAGACTTTTCCAGTAACCCCCGTTGATTCAGCACGCTGGGATTTGTAGTTCTGAATAAATCCTAGGTCCCAAGATCCCATGCTCTGTAACAGGAAGGCTTGTTCATAAGCATAGGGGGAAAGATAGACAGTCTATGATTCCTTTTTTGTATTGTCACCTCTTTACCATTCCTTAGTAGCCTGCATCTGCCTACAGAGGACAAATTTTGAAAATCCGTGACTGTCCAATTCAGATCAGGGCAGTTGGCAACTATAGGGGTGGACTGCGACACTGAGGAGAAAAACATATACAAGGTCTACATGAGCCATGAGGGTGCGAATGTGAAAGTGAAACTGAATGTGTGCAGGAAGCCTCCAGAACAGCTGACAGGAAGCAGGAAGTGTGTCCTTAGTTATGTAGCTGACCTAGCATTTTATAATATTTGTAGTCACATATCTGTGATATGGTGCCAGGTAGATTACTTGAGTGTTTGTTTATGCACAAATAATAAGTTATCATGAACATCAGAAAAGCAACGTACAGTATCTCACAAAAGTGAGTACACCCCTCACATTTTTGTAAATATTTTATTATATCTTTTCATGTGACAACACTGAAGAAATGAAATTAAATCACATACAAGCTGTACACTCACTGCTTTACATTGTAGCAAAGTGTCATTTCTGCAGTGTTGTCACATGGAAAGATATAATAAAATATTTACAAAAATGGGAGAGGTGTACTCACTTTTGTGATATACTGTATATGATCTGGTAATATGGTCATGTGAGCACACCGTTCATTAAATTTGGCTGTATGAGTAAAGCAGTCACAGTATTACAATGACTGACCATATGTTCCACTCCATTAGGGTGTAAAGGTCAAAGTGAAAGTGTGCAGGATGCCTGCAGTATAGCAGAAATTAATTGGGAGATGCCCTTCATCTAAGGGAAACTGGTAAGGGGGAGTGATGATTGAGGAGCAGAGCACAGAGAGTTCAAGTATTCTTATTTAGGCTGCTAAACTATGGGTATGTCAGGTAAAAGAAGTCTCCAGTGCTGCTGACAGGAACCAGAAATCTGTTTTTTTTTTATAATGCAAAGGATGGCAAAACAGCATATTTTTTTTCATTTGAGACATAGCTCCATAGAGGTTTGTGGGAATCAACTGCAAAATGCAGCCAGGTCAAAGAATATTTTAGCCACAGGCTGACAACATTGTGTCAGACTGCGGCCAAGAAATGCAGGTAAGTATACAGTACATCTGGGGTTGGTGAGAATTCAATTAAATTAATTCAGGGGATGAGTGGGTAGAAAGGATATGTGCACATTATTCTTAATTTATTGCAAAGGTGGTGGCTAACATCATTTGTATAACCCTGTCCAAAATTGGTGGCCCTGTGCTCTTGAATCTATTGTATAACATACTGGGATTTTGAGGATGTAACCAACTAATCTGTGATACTCTCCTGGCCAACAGATTATGCATTATATACTTTACAAAGAATGAATAATACATATTCCCATCAGTCTTATGGGAACAGCCTTTATTGATAACATATACGATAAGATAGCCTTCCCATGCTTTTGGAAACAACATCTACAAGGCTCCCAAAGAAGAACTTAAAAAGACATAGCCTAGGCACTTTCGGAAAACTGGACTGCAGCATTTTCATTTGGAGGTCACAATTCATGGGATTTCTCCATTTTCCACAAAATTACTGTCTGGAGTCATGGTTTAGAAAACAGGAATCCTTGTTGGAATGTGCCTATTTTGTTCAGGGCACTGGGATGGTGAAATTGAGCTATGTCTGCAGCCTTAAAGGGGACACCCACATAATGACATTTGATTATTATGAGAATCTAGTCTCCTAGGGTCATGGAGTTTTCCCTAAGCTTTTCAGTCTTGGCTTTGTTGCATTACTATAAAGCAGTGGTTCTCAACTCCTGTCTTCAGGACCCACCAACAGGCCAGATTTTAAGTATTACCTTGGGGAGATGCAGACTAGAATACTGCAATCACTGAGCAGCAAATTATATCACCTGTGATGTATTTCAGTTATCCTGCAAACCTAGCCTGTTAGTGGATCCCGAGGACCGGAGTTGAGAACCACTGCTATAAAGGATCAGATTCCATAATAGAACATCTGGTTTCTTTGTAATATCCAGATAGTTTAATGCGTGTATGCAGACCAATTTTATAATGTGCCCCAAATCTAAATATACATCTTTTGTTGACATACCAGAAGAACCCTTGTTTGAGGGATCTCTGATCATGTGTATAGTTTTACATTTACTGCTCAATCCATCTCTAGTGTGTTTATCCTCTTCTCTCTGCGAGGAAAATTAGTCATCCTTTGGTCTCTCTGTCATGTTCTGTGAGTGGAGCTTCCCAACCTAAATGTTGTCAGAATCCAATTTTCCTGTGTCTACAGATCTGTCATACCACCCGTATTATGTTAAAGTTTATCAGGGTAGATTCTGTCCTGGAAGGCCTCGAAACCAGGGTTTTTACCAAACCTCACAAACACTTACAATCTCCTACAAAAAATTTGGAATAAGTCCAAACAGATGCAGCGGGTGAAGGGGTTCACTACCCATAGTCCCATATGACATAATCATTACTATGTTGAGTTGGCCAAACTACTATATGGTGCTAGATGGAAAGCATTTGATGTGACCTATTTAGTTCATATTTTCCAAGAAAGGACTTTGCTTCCTTTCCCAGTTCTACCGGCAAAATTCTCTTTGCCTCCATACACATCCAATTGCAACAAGCAACCAGAGCCCAGGGCAACAGCGTTAACTGGATTTCATCACCAACCTCAGTTTTTAATATAATTTTGTCAGCTGACCATGCCAAGGGCCTTATATACTAATGTTACAGCATGGTATTGAACACTTATTTGGATGATTACCCTACTAACGCACTTCAACATTGGGAGTGGGTCAGTTGCCTGGGGATCAATGGGAGGAAGCACAGATCTGTCATACCTTTCTTTGAGCAGATCATGTAAGGAAATAGTCTCTTTGTTTCAGGACTAAAACAACTGTGCTGTTGTTGCCTTGTGATGCAATTTGCAATAATTGCAAAGATAACCATAAATGATTTCTCTGACTTGTCAATAGCTTTTGAATTTACCTACATTTTTGACTGCTATAGAATATCCTTATTTGCCTTATAGTGGCCCCCAATTAATACTAAGAATTGAGTTTTGTTTGGGGGGGTCACCATGAAATTGTTTTGCTGGATTCTTTGGCAAATGTAGATTCCACCCTAGATTTAAAAAACATCAATCAAGTTCCAGGGTATAACCAGCAGGAGAGAAGCACATTTTTATTTTGCATTTAATCTCCAGCAGGTAGGGTTAATCAGTCATACCTTTCCTCATTGAATTTAGCAAGAAACATCTTTTAGTAGGAAATTGCATTGAGGCTAGACAAATCAGAAATATACTGTAAGCTAGTTTATCTTTATCTATAAAGAAACAATTCCTTATAAGGAAGAAGCAATGTTGCCATGCATTGTACTTTGTGCATACTGCAGTAAATAGCAACTGTATAACTAACACAAGATAAGATTTATAATATCATTTGATGTGAAAGGCTTCTAAAGAGTTACATATTTGTGAGTGACTATAGAGCAACTAGTGAAGCATTACCCTGCACTTTTATCTATGTATTACTTATGGAGTAAATTCATTTTTTTAAAAACTCAAAAAAAAAAAATCACTATGAGGATGGTATTTACAGCATTCACTATACTAACTGCATATCAGTAAAATCGGTAAAGAATATTTTCATTCAACACTTAAGGTTCATACCATAATTCCTTTTGTGAGCTTTCCTTGTAGTAAAGGTCATATTCTATCCTTTTGTTACTGTCATTTAAGCCACATTTTAACTTAAAGTACAACTAAAGGCAACATACATATTTTAGTAAATCCTCATATAAATACCTGAAAGTTACACATGGTAATAAACATAATAACTGAAATTATTATTTTGCTACCATGTAGCTGCAACTGTGGACAGTAATCCCCCATTCATTCCTCTGCTATACACTGCTAGTGATGATTGGAGGAGTTGAGCAGAGCTCAGATGTCATTTCCGAACTAGCTTGTATATCTCTCAGTCCTCCAGCCTTCTATCATGCTCAGTCTATTTTACATAACACCCACCCATCTGCCAATCAATAGCTGCGTGTGTGCTATGTAAGACAGGCACAAGTCAGTACAGGTTCATTTGCACACAGATCAGTCTAGTAATCTGTGTGCTTCTCCCTGCATGCTGCTCCTCCTGTAAACTGACAGAACAAAATTCAACCTAGGATCAGCCTGTATGGACAGAGCAGTGGGCGGACAAAGGCGGGACATAGGTGGGAGTGGGTGGGGCTTCACAGGGCAAGATGAGATAGGCCCCAAACCAGACAACAGGCAAACCTGAGGCAATTTGAAAACCAGGAAGAAAAGTTGTCCCCTCATTAACCGCTTCCCGCCCGGCCGTCATTTGTTTATAGGCCGGGCGGGAAGTGGTTAATGAGGGGGTTCATTATCCCGACTAAACGTCCATTGGCATCCTCAGGATAACCCGTGATCACGCGCCCCCGGGGGTGTGCATTGCGGCGATCGGTGATGCGGTAGTTCAGTCTGACCCACCGCATTACCTATCTCAGTAAATAGCTTCCATCTGAAGCTCTTTACCATGAGTTCAGCCAGTGGTGGCTGGTGACATTTTAGGATGGGGGCCCAGGCCCCGCCCTTCCTTTTTGACCCCTCCTACTTCTAATAAGCCCCACCCCTTATAGAATCCACCCACTCAGTCCCCTGTATTCCACATATTGTGTCAGGAGTACACAGCTCAGCATCACAGGACACAGTATACAGCTAAGCATCACAGGACACAATATACAACTCAGCATCACAGGACACAATTTACAGCTCAGCATCACAGGACACAGTATACAGCTCAGCATCACAGGACACAGTATACAGCTTAGCATCACAGGACACAGTATACAGCTCAGCATCACATAACACAGTATACAGCTAAGTATCACAGGACACAGTATACAGCTCAGCATCACAGATGGGGTATATAGCAGCCAGTATCACAGGACACAGTATAGAGCCCCAGCATCACAGGTGGGTTATATAGCAGCCAGTATCACAGGTGGGGTAAATTGCAGCCATCACGAGTGGGGTAAATTGCAGCCAACACAGGTGGGGTAAATTGCAGCCAATAACACAGGTGGGGTAAATTGCAGCCAGTATCACAGGACACAGTACAGAGCCCCAGCATCATAGGTAGGGGTATATAGCAGGCAGTATCACAGGTTGGGGTAAATTGCAGCCAGTATCCCAGGTGGGGTAAATTGCAGCCAATATCACAGGTGGGGGTAAATTGCAGCCAATATCACATGTGGGGTAAATTGCAGCCAATAACACAGGTGGGGTAAATTGCAGCCAGTATCACAGGACACAGTATAGAGCCCCAGCATCACAGGTAGGGGTAAATTGCAGCCGGTATCACAGGTGGGGTAAAATGCAGCCAATAACACAGGTGGGGGTAAATTGCAGC
>BLSH010430183.1:610926-628042 GCA_018402905.1 Glandirana rugosa
CGAGGTAGCAACCACAGTCAACGTCACCACCGACTACGTATTCCCCGCGAACCCACGACGGAGGGGCGGCGACTCTTCCTTTTTTTTTCAGTTGGGCCGGGGGGATGTATCTGACTAACCGACAGGGGACTCGGTAGTCTCGGTTACTGAGAGACAGTAACCTACGATAACCGCCCCTGCCCGGATACCACCTGTACGACCGACGTACTAATGAGTGTGTCCGTATCGTGAGGGGTCCTGAAGGCTCGTGTGACTCACAGTCGTACGAGAGGCAATCGCGACGGAGACGTATGTCCGTCAGGGGATCAATGTTTGTAGGCTGAATACTTGCTGAGGATGAATGTTTGTCGGAGTCGTTCATAAGTCGGATGTTTGTAACTAGGGGACTGCCTGTATGCAGAGGCAGCGCTAACGGAGAGCATGCTGACACTCAGTGTGCTCGGAAGTCCTGGGGAGTGCTATGCCTGTGTGAGTAATCATGCAGCCAGCATGTCCACCATAGGCCCGTCCCCGCCAATAGCATCCAATGACAGAGAGTCATTGGCTCTGATGGCTCAGGGGACAGCCAATCAGTCTATGTAGGGGGGCCGGGTTGACTTTTTTTTTCCTTCTCAGCGGCGGGGAGGCAGCACCCAAGCGCCCCTTATGCATCAGCCACCACTGCAACTGACACCAACGATGGAGCACCATTCCCCTATTGACACCAGTGGGGCACTATTCTCATTAATTTCAACAATGGGGCACTATTCCTCTCATTGAAACCAATCATGAGGCACTAATGCCAAGGCATTTTCTTCTACTGGCCACAGTCCGGACCCCTTAAAGCCAGAAGACAGTAAACTGGCCCTTTGTTTAGAAGTTTGGAGACCCCTGCTCTAAAGGGCTGAGCACACTCCACATCAACAGGCAAAAGCAAACAATATTTTGAACTTGGGGTAAATCAAACAAAATTAGAAACCATAACCAATCAGTGTAGCCTGAGTACATTCTATCTGCAGCACTAAATTTGACAAATCTGTTTAAAGAGGAACTGCAGTCTGCTCACATAATTTGTAATAAAAACATCTTTGCCCAGGTACTTGAACAATTCTACACCACATTATACGGCACAGACCCAATTGATAAACAAGCTGCAGCAGACTTCCTGGGTACAATTGCTCTCACCACAATTGACAACGACTCACTTTCCCAGCTAAACGCTCCTATCTCCGAAAAGGAAATTCGCGAAGCCATAAAATCCCTATCCATAGGCAAAGCTACGGGACCCAATGGGCTCACCCCAGAATTTTACAAACTAGCCGTAGACACCGTGATATATATATATATATCTACCCTCGGGCTTCCAAGCCTACATTAAGCTGATCCATAAGAAAGGGAATGATCATATGGACCCTGGGGCCTACCGACCCATATCCCTTTTAAATATAGACTCCAAACTGCTATCTAAAATCTTAGCGAACAGGTTGGCACCAATAATGCCATCTCTTATACATCCCGTGCACTCGGGCTTCACCCAGGGCAGATCTGCCACATCCAACATTCGAAAGGTGCTGATGGTGCTTGAGAGAGCCAGGGATCACCCAGTAAAGGATACAGCCATCATCACTTTAGATGCCGAAAAGTCATTTGATAATGTCAGCGTCTGCTGGTTGGACATGGTTCTGGGAAAAATGGGGTTCTCGGGTCCATTTTTGCATCTGGTACAAGAAATGTATTCAGCCAAACAGGCCACAGTGGTCACAACTGGCATTCTCTCAAACCCTATCAGCCTCTACAAAGCACCAGGTAAGGCTGTCCCCTATCCCCCCTATTATTTAATATCGCCATAGAACCCCTCTCATGATACTTAACTTCCCACCAGGAGCTGCATGGCATCAGGATAGGAACCCAGGAGGTCTGCACAGTTCTATTCGCGGACGACATTTTAATCTTTTCCTCTAAACCACGAACCGATATACACCTGATTAAAGACATCTTTACTGCTTTTAGGTCCTGCTCGGGCCTCAGAATCAACTTCACAAAAAGTGAAGTGCTCCCTCTTTTTCACTCATGCACCCCGGATTGGGCCCATCATACCCCATTTACCATAGCAAACAGCAACATCACTTACTTAGGAATAAAGATTGGGAAAATGCCAGCATCACTATACCAACTCAACTTCACTCCCGTAAACCAAAAATAATATCAGAACTAGACAACTGGTCTTGTCTCCCTCTATCCCTCTTTGCAAGGTGCTATTTGTATAAGATGAGCAGTTTCCCCAAATTGTTATACCCGCTACAAACGTTACCTATCCTCCTTAAACACAAAGATGTCACCCATCTCCATCAAGCAGTCTCTACTTTCATATGGCGAAAGCGCAAGCCCCGTATCTCCATTCAAACGCTGTTTCTACCCAAACATCTTGGGGGGCTTAATCTACCTAACACAAGGCTATATAATATCTCATGCCTACTGAGAGTTGGGTTGGACTGGACCACAAAAACTTCCAAATACACAAACTATGATCTAGAATCCCAAGTATCCTACCCATTCAATTTAGCTGCCCTAACTCATTGCCAGACAAAGGACCTACCGGCACATATAAAGAACAATATCCTACTCAGGGACACAATTGTAGCGTGGAGAGAAACCTGCAAACTTTCGGGGTCCCACCCCTTCTACTCCAAATCCTTGCCTATACACGGCCACCCGCTATTCCCGCAAGCTAATCATCGCCACATCCGCACAGACTGGCCAACCAAAGGACTCCTCAGGTTTGCTCAACTCTTTGACGAACTCACGGGCCGACCACTACCTGTAGAAAGGATCTGCTCTGGCTACAATTTGCCTACTAACCACGGCCTCTTCATCAACCAAGCGATCAGCTTTGCCACAGCCCTGTGCCCATCAAGAAACCTTTGCATCAAAGACTCAGCCATAGACTTCATGGATAAAACACAACTTGCACATACGTGCTGAACGAATATTGGAGGGAACAACAGCACAAGATTCTCCACCGGGCCTACGTTCCATACTCGCACACCAAGGACAGTGCCCAGGGAACATCTCTGCAAAGCTCTCAAACCATCCCTCTTTCATAGACTCTGGCAATGCCCAGCCATAGAGCAATTTTGGGCCAAGGAACAGTTAGCCGCCAACACAACAGGACTTCTGCCTCATGTTAATGTCTACCTTTTGCTGTTTGGATCATTTGAGCCCTTGCTACACACATCAGATAAACCAAGCAAAAGTATCCTACGAGCCAGCAAACCCTGGCTATCCACCTGTTACATGGCTGGCAGGAGACCAATCCTGAAGGCCTGCATATCCTCTTCCCCCCCTACAGTAAAATAAGTGTGCAAGGACTTGGAAAAACCATACAACCTTGAGCAGCTGGACCTAACCTCACCGGACCCTCTTAAATATAAGCGCTTTGCAAAAAAATGGGCCAACAGGATGATGAGTTAAAGCAAAGGACCGAACTGTGACTTATAATGAACTCATGCAGGGCTTTAGGTGCTTACTGGGCAGTTGATTTAGAATATGTATGCTCTTCCCCTTTAGATCTTCATCTGGGATGACCATCCTCCCCCCCTACCCCCACCCTCTCCTTCACCCCCCACCCATCCTAGTGAGAAGACCGCCTTCGGCGATCTCCTCGCGGGATACCAAATTTGCTGTATTTCTAAACGCAAACTGTTCTATCAGTGCAAAAAAAAAAAAGCTGTACCTGCTTGTTATTTCGCTATTGTCAACTTCATTGGAAATTAATAAAATATTGTGGAAAAAAAAACATCTTTGTTATTTTGAAGCTTTACAGAAATATCCCTCCACTAAGTCTGGCTGCATCCATTTTAACTGTGGGCAGCTGAAACTGCTGCCTGTTCACTTCCTGGATTTACACAGACACACAGAGGCTCACCTCCAGCTCTGCAGCTTTCATTGGTCCGCTTATGACTCATCCCCCTCCCTTCCTGGCAGAGAGCTGTTCATGATGTCAAACACTGAGGCATCTTACCAGACAAGAAAAAGGAAGTGGGCTGTATAAGGTATTTACTGGCAGAAAAAAATGTTTTACTATCCAAATTTAAAATAACAAGGGCAGAGGATTTAATAGATGGAAAGCTGAAAAAATTACTGAAGTTCCACTTTAAGCAGGGCTCCTACTTTTTATGTTTTTTTTTTTACTGATGATATTCCTGTTGGGAGATTTTCCTTCTCTATTTGTCCTGGTGACCAATGTCATTGAGACATAAAGTAAGGGAAACCTTTAAGTAAGGGAAAACTTGTCCTGTTAACAACTGTCATTTGTAGAAATTTACTCATCACTTCCTGTTAAATATCAGGCTCAGGAAGTAAAGGCAAATCTATTCATCAGGACACAGTAAAACCTCTCAGAAGTTTTAACTATTATCTACCCTAACCAAAACTAAAAAAAAAATGTCTATATATACATTAAAAAAAAAATCTAATGCATTTGATGTACATTTGCTAAAATTAAGTTGGCAGAGTTGAAACATTCACCTGTTGTTGTCTAATACCCACAGGGACTATTAGAACAGAATGTGCAATGTTCCATGATTAAATAAAACCTGTCTTTTTTTCTTGCAGATACTGACAACAGTGGATATATTAACGACTATGAGCTTCAACAATTGTTCAAAGAAGCCAACCTCCCACTGCCAGGTTACCGGGTGAGAGAGATTTTAGAGAAGATATTCTCAGCAGCTGACCGAAACAAGGATGGGAAAATTGACTTTGAGGAGTTTGTAGCTGTGAGTATCCTTTGTATGTTTCAGCTGTACACAGTTACACATTAAAAAAATACAATACACACTTAATAAAAATAACCAAATATGTTACATAACCAGTGTAGAACGAAAATATTATTATATCATTACAATTTAGTAGGCTTGCTAATATAAAGTTTGCCGTCTTACAGGAATGTGCTGATAGGTGCAAATGTGAAAGTTCTCATTCATCCAGGTCATGATATAGATAGTAGCAGTTAAATTCAACTACTACTAGCTGTGACGGACCCCTGTACTCCTGAGGAGTATGTCCGCCGTAAAATTTTCCTTGCCCGGCACCAGCACGATGCAAGATCCCTCAGCTCACCCATTGTTCCTGGGGCCGCTCTGCCAGGAATGGCATCTGCAACTCCCAGTGGACACTGGCCCGTTCCTCTGGAGTTGGATAGCACTTACCCTTGTACATACCAGCAACCTGGAGGGCTCCAACCCAGAGCTCCACCCAAATCTGCTGCCTGCACTCCAGGTATTGATCCGCAGACACAGTCCTGGGGTATACTGAAAGGGCGATCCACAAAACCCGCTCGAACTCTGATGCCAGGTCCATATCTCTGCTGGGGCAACCGAAGTCTGCTATCCCAATCTTGGACCTCGGTGGTGGTTTGGACGTGTTCACACAAGAAAGCATGATCCCACCGCTGCCACCAATGTGACGGACCCCATGCCCAAGAGGAGTATGTCCGTTGTATAAGCTTCTGTTGCCCAGTACCAGCACGAACCAAGATCCCTCAGCTCACCCAGTAACTTGTCGAGACATCAGTTTTGGTGTAAATAAAAGAACCTTTATTGAAGAACAGACACAAGTACTGCATATATCTCTAGAGACAACTCCCCTCCTTGTTGGCATAGAGACACAGGGTGGGATAAACTTTACATCCAATCACATCAGGCACAGGTATATTCAAACATTTCAACAAATCTATAAACAAAATCTGGGCATGCAACAACTAGTGGTACTGAAACTTTTAACCTTTCAACAGCTATTTAAAACAGTAACTGGGCATGCAGATCACTTCTTTCATGGTGAGACCTGTTAAAGGAACTTCTCCTCTCCTATGACTTGGGCATGTACTGCACACAGTTCAAATGTCCAATGTCAGTGTTCTAAACATAGTGTAGACGATCTGGCTGGTTCAGGGATAAAATGAACTGCTGAGTCCAGTGTGGTTGTACTAAGTCTGGTTAGAGCAGACCAGACTGGGCTTCTCAGATCACCCTGTGCCCCTAACAGACACAGGGTGACTTACACGTAAGAGGGGCCTGGGAACCTGAAACAGGAGTTTCCTGACTCTAAGGTAAACTGCGTTCCACGGGCCCCCCGCCCAAAGTGACTCCCTTCACACTAGCTATACCTTGTCCTGAAGAAATAATGACCTTCAGATATTGACAATTAGATTGGAGTGTTTACCCTGAAATTTCTGTGGGAATTTGGATAAGAAAACTTGTGGATTACAAGAACACAAAAGCCAGTTAGATGTGACTAACTGCCACTACTTATAGTCTGTTTATAGTACTTTTTAGCATAAGACTTTCTTAATAACAACAACTTGTACAGCTTAAAGCGGTAGGTAGTAAACATATCCAACGAAATCCTGAAGTTGAATATAGCCTTTTTATATCATTCCCCCTTATAAATAAACCCCCTCGGTTCCTTCTTACTTCTTTTCAGCTGATTTTTCTGTCCCTGCCTCCTGTCCTAAGCGGACACCATTTTTACTGTTCCCTTTTTGCATCTGCACACTGTAAAACTTCTGCCCTCTCTTATGGTAATGGCCAGTGATAAGCAGACTTACTCACTATGCTCCTTCAGCTTCCATCATAGAGATCTTCTCATTCTCCCCTCTGGCCAACCACACACCTATACTCCCCTTTTCGTCTTTGGCTCATATCAAACAGATATCCCCCTTCTCTCCTTGAGCACCCATCTCACAGATCTTCCCCTACTCTCGCCTGGCCCTCACACACATATTTCTATTCTTACCTCTGGCCCATATCACAAAAATCTTTCCCTTCTCTCCTCTGGTTATACAAATCTCCCCTTATTTCATCCAACCCCAATTACACACTGTAGATTTTTCTTTTATCTCTGCTAGAACCAGTTACACAGACTTATCCTTATTTGCCTTGGCCCCATCTCATCGATTTTTCCCCACTCTCCCCCAGCTCCCTTGTGCTCTAATCTTGCTGCTGTCTCCTTCAGCCCTCATCACACATTAGTAAGCTGTGCTTAGATGTTCCCTGTTTCCCTTATGGGCCTTATAACACCAGTAGTTTCTTTCTCTACTGCTGCATCAAACACACCGAGTGTCACCTTTTGTCTTCCACCGCTAATTGCCTCTGGCTTTTGTCCACTTTGGCCACTGTCACCCAGAAACCCTGTTTCTCTGGCCTTAATACTTCACCACCCCACTCTGCGACAGGCCCCTGAAACGTAACAGACCGTATTTAATAGTTGTGCCATGTACACCCTTAATGCTGGAAACATAAGTATATGGGAATATGTGTGACTGATAATTTTTGATTGTTGATTGATGATTATTTTATTATTTTTATTCAACATTAACAAGACTTTTACTACTGGCATACTTGTATGCACAAAAGTGGGCGCAGTCACTTCACGGCTCCAGTGTTCATCCATCTTCCAAAAAATACTGCATTGGCACCTTTGTCAAGTACACTATGCCTATTAAATCTAACCATTATCTTTTATGTATTTAATTCATTAAAAAGTTGTACCAAATAACGCAGCTATGTATTCATTTAAAGACTGTATGGCAGCATTTTACTATGTTTTACTACTCCACTGATGAGTTTTCAAAGTCAAGTAATGAGTGGTTGTTTGTTGTTGCTTGGCTGACTGATCATTAAAATTAGTCAGACATGTCCAGGCATTACTTCCTCCTTCCCCTTCTCACAATACACTTGCAAGCACTACTTTAAAAAAAGGCAAAATCTAGTGGTGTCATGGAGTTTGGTAGACCCACTGTGTCACTGGGGCCAACTAACATGCATGACAAAAATGAAAGCCCTCAGACAGATGGTAAGAGAAAATAGTGTAGCCAGGACAGTAAGCTGATGGTCAGAGCAGGCACAGACAAACAGAGTCCAGGTTCCAGACTGGTAAAAGGATGAGTGATGGAACATAGCAATGATAACAGCCTGATGGTCAGGATAAGCGCAGACAAATGCAGTCCAAACAGTTTACAAGTATAATCCAAGGCATGAACAGTCAGACAGAAGTCAGAGACAAAGAGATTTGAATAGAGGGCATGGGCACACTAACATCTGGATCAGGAACCAACTGCATGTATAATAGCCTATAAGGCTGCATGTACAGCAGTCCTGAGCTACATTTCTGAGTAATGATTAGCAGATAACAAAGGTTAAAGGCTGTTCATTAGAAGTAGTTGGAAATGGTTAATAAACGAATATGTCCACCTAGAGACATACAAATCTCTTTAGGTTTTAGTCAGGTTTGCATTACTTCAGGGCAGGGAGCACTAATAGTAAGATCATCCTCACCCTCCTGATCCTTTTCCTGGTTATTGGACAAACCCCCTCCAAATGAAACCGAATCAGCCTCTGATACTGATGCAGACACAGTCACTGAAACCTTGTCCGAGGGGATATCTAAATCTGTATCTAAGGAAAACATCTCTGCAGGGATCAAATTTGAGCTAACTCTATTGGCAATGATCCTTTAGTGTTGCCCTATGTTCCCTCCTTTACAACAGGCTTACCAGGCTCAGATGCTCTCTCTTCAAGAACAGTGTGACTCTCACTCTTCCCTACACCAGGCATATGGTGTAGCAGGCCTCTACTGCAACCTTAAGAAGTCTGTGAGGGGCTTAACTTGCTGATGACAGATGGTGATAGAGGTGTTCTCTGCAACAGTAGTTGAGGTGGCCTTGAGGTTCAGAGGGGGAACGGTATGGCCCAGTCCACCCTCAATGCTCAAGATAGTAAGATTGGTGGTGTCACCTCCAAGACTGTTTCATGGACAGACAGAAGTTGCAAGTCCTATGAACGTGTGGCAAGCAAGTTTGATGGCCTCATACCCACCCATGTTTTACAGCTCCAAGCTGTTTTGGGGTTGTAGTCAAATTCCATTGTTGGTTATCATCTCTCTGTGGACAGCTGGACTGATGGCTGTTGTGGCTGAGGCTTTCCACTCAGTAGGCACTATGGAGAGAACGGGGTATAAGGTGAACCCTGCCATCATCTTTCTCTCTTCTCTTATGCAAGTATATCCACAGTATCTTGCAGCATAGCAAGCAATGCTTATTTACATGGCCAGCAGCTCTCCTTTTTACAGCAGCAGCAGGACAATTCCTCCCACTCTATTGATTGTTCAGGCAGCTTCTGGAACTAAGCTTCCCCTATGCATTGCACCTTCTGGTGTCCAGTTTTAACCCTGTCTGCCCGGCAAAAGTGACTAAGCAAGACAATGCTCTCCCAACGTAAAAATATATGTTATTCCCAACAATGCATATGGTGATGATGTTGTGCAATCTCTGAGGGTTCTATTGGTGTTCTAACACATTGCCACAGGGCTGAAAATGAATCTCTGTACAATTGCAATCCAACGCTAGGGGCAACAAAAGTCACCTCAAGACCCACGTTGGGTGCCAATAATGTAGCACCTTCTGACTCACAAAGACATGAGAGGAACCTTAGAGGCAGGGTGGGTTAGTATTGGACTTCAGGCTCAGATCCTTGGCAGTAGTGGGGTGATCTGCATATATACACACATTTGCTTTTCAGGGTAAACATGGAGTTTATTACCTCTTCCAACTCCCGGCAAAGAGGGTTAGGGCACAGGACACCCATGGACATGGCAAACCTAAAAAAAGAGATAAAAAGTACTTATGGCAGTCACAGACAGAGGACCTTAAATCCAACCTGGTATTCTGTAAAATCAGATCCTAGCTACAAAGTACTGGATGACCCAGCTACTGACTCCTTGGGAAGAGGCCACCACACTGCAGTTAAGGACCAAGTTTTTAGCCAGTTTCTCTGGTACCTAACATAGGTTAAAGTTCCTCCTTGGTGCTTCAATTCCCTTACGCAGCATTCTAGACCCCTGAATAAGGCCTCTATTCAGACACATGGTCACCCTCTTCAATCATTAAATCAATTCCTGTGTTACGGTGTGGGTACTTGGAATCAAGGTCCAGGATGTACACAGAACTTTGGCATGTGCCCAACTTAGCAATAAATCCCTTTCCAGTGAAATGGCAGAGCCTTTACTGGAAACTGAGTTCTGCACCCAGTGTGAAGCTTAATGCAAAGAGGGGGCAGGGCTTAATTTTGGACAGAAGATAAAACCATTTGTACAGTCTGGCACTGAAATTCAGTTGGTTCCCCAGAGACAAAGGGATCAATTTGAAAATATTTTTTTCATGCAAGCTATGTACATTTCAGCAGTAATATAGCAGAAGTACACTAGATGCTTTTAGAACATAAGATGTTCATTTTAGCATAGGTTGCACAGTAATTACCCCATGTCTGTGGGTGGCATCAAACTGCAGAAGGAGTTGGCAACATTCCCCCTCCCAGCAGATAAATGTACACTCCCAGGGGAATTGTGTAGAAACTGTCATTGGCATGCCTGATTATCTCACTGATTTCTATGGCTATCCTAAGAGTGCATAACATTTAAGAACAAATTCACTTTATATGTTTGCTCTATTTTGCAGTTAGCACAGGAACTGAAAAGTAAAGAAGTGAGTCGAACATTTCGAAGATCAATTACCAGGAAGCAAGGGATAACAGCCCTAGGAGGAACCTCTTCGATTTCCAGCCAGGGAACACAGCATTCATATTCAGGTAACACACGGTATCTATTAGTTTTCATTTCATTGTATGGGCAGGTAAGTGATATGCTAAAGTTCTTGGTCTGGCTTGGGGTTATCAAAGGACGAGCCAGTATCTTCAGCAGACAACTGTGCTACTGCTTTTTTCAGATGAAGAGAAAGTGGCTTTTGTAAACTGGTTAAATAAAGTGCTAAAGGATGATCCAGACTGTCAACATCTTCTGCCCATGGATCCCTCCAACAACAGCCTGTTTACATCGCTCAGGGATGGCATTTTACTGTGGTAAGTGATTCTAATGCTGCTACTACTGCTAACACTGATTCTATCTTGCACTATTTATGTGTTCCCTCTATCTTGCACCACTTATCCACGCAGTATGTCTGAATATTTATTCTTCCTATAGTTGCTGTGGTAAATAGGCCCTGTAATATATTCCATGTATACAGGTAGGGAACTATCACATGTACTACCAAGTACTTTAAGTGTTCTCAAGGTTTGATCACTGTGGCAAACTATGTTTATTGACTTTTCTGGTTCTCGTTGTTTAAAAAAGTTCCCAGTGGGCCAGAAAGTTCTTTTTTAATGTGTGAATAAGAGAGGTTATTCACTTCCTAGAATTGTCTCTTAATTCTCAGTATGGGTTACGTGGAGACTTTAGTATAACACTACAGGGGCTTTCAAAGGTTTTGCTATAAATACACGTGGCATATTTTAATTGAGGCAGCTTGATATGTAATTGAATGTTGTTCGAGCCAAATTTTCCCCATGCAGGGACCAAAAGTAGTTTGGTCTGTTTCAGACCCAATCTAGGCAATATCTGTTCTATACTTTGGTACCTCATGAGTATATTATAGAAAGATTAACTTCAACAATTCTGTTAAAGACCAACAAAAGAGCATACAGTAAAACTTTTAAAGGAAAATGACTGAGTTTTTTTTGTACTTGTTTTTCATATGTATTGCAAAGTGTTTTTTTAAGTTCCCCTTCTTTATTATTTCATATAGTGATTTGTAGACTTTTCAACTGATTGCTGTCTGATGTTCAAATCAAAGACTGCAAAAATAAAACAGGTTACAAGTTAAGCTAACCACAAACTGTATGGCATTTAGTGATTTGGTATAAGTCCTCATGATGAAAGTTGTTTTAGGACAATACATGTATCGAAATAGATAGATAGATAGATAGATAGATAGATAGATAGATAGATAGATAGATAGGATAGATAACCTTTTATGACATAGGAACTTGTTCAGATTAGGCTCCCACATCACAGCACTATTGTTTGCCATTCTTTTTATAGTACAAAAATTAATCTTTTCTATTTCCACATGGATTAGCCGCCTGTTGTTTTGTTATCTTAATAGGAAACAGAAGATGGACATACATTTTTTATGACTTGTCAAGGTGCCCAGTTCTTTTTAATCAGTTACTTAGATATCCAACATATTCAAAGACCCATGAATATAATATTGTTTGAAATACACAGAATTTCTTCGAAAATGTAATTTTATGTTCTAAAAGTATCTCTACATAATAGTACATTGTTTTCTTTTTTTCTTCATTCAACTCAATGACATTTTTGATATCCTATTTTAAACCATCGAAGAAACATAGAGATATCTATTGGCACACAAGCCAGAACTCTTTAATGCCCTGAGATACTGACTCAGTTAGAAGTCTATTTATTTAATTATGCGCAAATGTCTTGAATAATACCCATAATGGTTGTAATATGTGTGAAATTTCAGTTTCTATTTCAATACTTTTGCTGGGCGAATGTAATATTCCCTAAAATTTGATCCTAAGAGAAAAATAAACTTAAAGAGATGCTCTGGTCAGCTATAAAAATTAAAAGTCAGCAGCTACAAATACTATAGCTGCTGATTTTTAATATACAGACACTTCTTAGCCCAGAGATCCAAGGCTGTCATCACCCAGGCCATTTCTTCGCTGGTCTTCGAATCATTGGCACTGCCTTCTTCTTGCTTGTGGCAAGCCTACTGTAACTTCCTGGTGTTTAACAGCCGGCTTCATTAGGCTACATTCACACCAGCGATTTAGGCTGATGCGAATTGTAGAGGCTGTGAGCGGTTGGGTGCGGTCGCTGGCCCCGTTTACTATAATGACAGATCTCCGGTGGTGGCAGCTATTCGCGGCCCTCTGCACAGCAAGTGATTACCTGTGGTGCTCACTGCTGGATGCACTTTGTATGCAACCTGTCATTATAGTGAATGAGGCCAGCAGCCACACCTAGCCACTTACAGTTCACAGCAGGAATCAAGAGGTTCCTGCCGCTACAATTCACACCGGACTAGATCGTCAGTGTGATTGTAGCCCTAAGCTGTCAGTGGTCAACACAGGAATCTCCATACGCTTAGTTACAGTGCAGAGGTCTCCCTCATTATTTCCTCTTCTGGTCCAATGTTCATAGCCTATTGTGTTAGGCTGTTTTCTATATTGATTGAATGTTCATTATTTCTTTTGGTTGAATATTATTAGGGCTACAGTATTTTCTCTTAGGAGCGAATGTTAGGGAATTTTACATTTGCCCTGCAAAAAGCAACACAAACGGGCATTTCACACAACTTACAAACATTACAGGTAATATTTGTGACTTTTGTGCGAATGCTGACACATTCGCACAAATCACAAAGACCCCTAAGTCTCTAAACACCACTCCTTTTTGCTGCTTGTATCAGTAGTCGCAGATATAATTGATACTAGAATTGTTAGTTGCGCTGATCACTAGAATGAATGTGCTCTTGTGCTCTTCCCACTCTAGTCCTTTCACGTTCACACCATAAACTAGCTTTTTGTTGTGTGTTCAAAATTAATACAATGCTTGTATACCTTCTCCTAATAACGAAAGATAAAGATAGAAAATTATTTAAGCCAGTCCAAATAATTTGTTGCAAATGTTTCCAATCCAGGTGCATTTAGAATGCCACATGACTGCACCATGGTGAATTTGTATTGAGAACAAAGTATGACCCTAAACACAAAATTCAGTAATAAGCAATTTTCCTAGGAACTGCTCATTTATACCAACGTTGCATGTTGTAATGATCCACATAAGATTTTGGTTTGTTACAACCTAGAGCAGTGTTTCTCAATTCCAGTCCTCAAGGCGCACCAACAGGTCATGTTTTCAGGCCCTCCATTAATTTGCATAGGTGATTTGATCAGTTTCACTGCCTTAGTAATTACCACAGCTGTTTCATCTGAGGGAAATCCTGAAAACATGACCTGTTCGTGCGCCTTGGGGACTGGAATTGAGAAACACTGACCTAGAGGTCATCATGTTCCAATAACTAGGAACAACTACTGTAGGAAAGATGATCGGCATTCAGCACACAAATTAGCCAAGCTTAATTTAAGCATGTTTATTGAACTTCAAACAAGTTATTCACTTCTGAATATTTTGTGAAAGTGCTATATGTGTATTACATATAGATGTGCTTTATCAAAAACTCAGCATAAATTGCTGACATGGGGAACATACTATACCAATGCAATATCTCTATATTCACCTTAAAGGAACATACTGTATAGGGTGCTGGAAGAAAAAGGTCTGCTGTGGACCAGTGTATAGTCAAAATATATGTGCGTTAACACTTGACATAACGCACATTAACATACATGTGGTAATTTGCAACAAAAGTCTGAATCTGGCCTTAAGTTTTCTCAATTGGTGAAATACCATATAGATAATTCGTTTTTTAGTGTTAAAGCTTTACACTTAAACAAAAAACAGTGAGCAGCTGTTCTTGTGGCTTTTTATTACTGAATTTTGTGTTTTCTAGTACTTATACTTGGGTTGCATATTGACCATGGAAAGCCATTTTAAACCTGAAGAAGAACTCCAGGAATGATTTATTTTATTAAATTTACATTGAGCCAGCTTGGTTACCTGTATTTATTGAGGGCTGCAGGGGAGTCTCAAAATCGCCATAGTAGGCTGAACCACATAAAAGAAGTGCTTTCCTGTTCAAGTGGTGCTGGAGCAACTGGTGCACTGAATACAGGGAGTTACTCTCTTGGCAGCTCCTCTATTCAGAAAATGCATTGTGGATACAAGGTGTTCTCTGATTGGACAAGGGTATTTTGTGACATCATTGGCCATTCCTCCATGCCTCCTCCAATTACAGAACACCTTATATTAATTAAAACACATTTTTTCACTGTATCAAAGAGGAAGTTGTTCCAGCACTGCCGAAACAGGAACGTACTTCCTCTATGTGGCACATCCTGTATTGTATATCACCCTGTAGAATTATATTGACAAAATTGTGAATAAGACATTGGAATTATTGGCTGTGTGCTCTGAAGAGTATAAGACTGGGTTCACACTGTTGTGCGGAGTGGCTCACAGCAGGGGTCCGATACGTCCCTGTTCTCTGTTTCAGTGACAAATCAGGCCCGAATATTTGAAACAGATCAGAAGACGCACAGGACTCTTCTGCAAACCACTCCGCAGCCGTCCCGGAGCTGTGTGAATTGGATCCACTGAGAGCTGGTCCTGACATGTGAATTGGATGTGAGGAAACCCACATCCAATTCGCACCAGTGTGAACCCAGCCTAAATAAGAAATAGCCTAACGTCTCTGTGTATAGCTTACAAGTCATGTGTGCAAAGCTTTCTTCTCGTTTTGTCTTTATTTAGTAAAATGATCAACTTGTCTCAACCAGACACTATTGATGAGAGAGCCATTAACAAGACTAAACTTACGGCATTCACAATCTCAGTAAGTGGTCAACATACTACTAAATTACCTCTATAGAATAGTTGTTTTCTTTTTAAACTAATAAGCATTATGTTGTTATATTTCTCCAGGAAAACATTAATTTGGCCCTGAATTCCGCTTCTGCCATTGGCTGTACAGTAGTAAATATAGGTGCACACGATTTACAAGAAGGAAAGCCACACTTAGTTCTTGGACTTCTCTGGCAGATTATTAAGGCTGGTTTGTTTGCGGACATTGAAATCTCCAAAAATGAAGGTAATTAGAGAAAGAAAGGCTCTTAGTTATATACAAAGCACAGAGCATGAATTTGGCTGATTGCTGTGGTTGCTCTTTGAATTACTGGATAAGGGTAGTAAAGTGCTGTTTACTACTTAGTAAAACATGTGTAACAATGTGAGTTGTTGTCCTTTTCTAGCTCTCATTGCATTACTAAAAGATGGGGAGACACTGGAAGATTTAATGAAATTGTCCCCTGAAGAGCTCCTGCTGCGCTGGGTGAACTACCATCTGACCAATGCTCAGTGGCCAAATATAAACAATTTCAGCAGTGACATTAAGGTGTGTCTAGAACTAACTCTACATTTCCTTATCATCTAACTTAACGTTCATGTTATTGATGGGGCAAGTACTCATTGTTGGAAATCTTTGACAAAAGCAAACTACAATATATGGTTATCGAAAATAGGGAAGCCACCACACACATATACTATACCTACGAAAAATAACATTCTGTAAATGTATACATATATAATATGTGTATAATGTTTGCAAGGTTTTCATTTATGTCCTGCGGTTCCTCTGCTCCCTTTTCTCCTTTTTTGCCCAATTACTTCCTGCATTAAATTGACAGCCCCATTGTTTAGTCGTCTCTTTGACATTCTCCCTGATGCTTGTCAAAGGAAAAGGAAACAGAATTACAAATGATAACTGTAGCTTCTAATGCAATGTGAATTGCAGCATGGCATTCTTTCCTTCTCCCAGATATACAGCTGTTGTAACATTAAAACTCTTTCCTAGCTGCTCTTTCATTTTTGTTAACGTACAGCTTTGCATTCACTGCAAATACTAGTCTATTCTATCATCTCTCAGACTTTAGCTAATGTGGCAGCTAATGCTGTAGCACTCTACTCCAGCTTTCTCCTACACCTAGGGTTGCCACCTGTCCGGGATTCACCCGGACAGTTCGGGTTTGGAATCATGTGTCCGGGTTTCAGACTGCCTGAAACCCGGACAAATTAGACTGTACTATGGCTTCCCAGCAAGGTTGCTGGCTGCAGTTGTCTAAACCTAGAGTGTCTGTTTTCATGATGCCCTGAGTGAGTATATTAACCACTTCAGCCCCGGAAGGATTTCCAGCTTTAGGACCGGAGCCCTTTTTGCGATTCGGCGCTGCGTCGCTTTAACTGACAATTGCGCGGTCGTGCGACGTTGTACCCAAACAAAATTTGCGTCCTTTTTTTCCCACAAACAGAGCTTTCTTTTGGTGGTATTTGATCACCGCTGCGTCATTTCTGATCGCCGCTATAAACAAAAGAAGAGCGACAATTTTGCAAAAAAACCCAAATTTCTTACTTTTTCCTAAAATACAAATCCAAAAAAAAAATATAAAAAAACATTTTTTTTCACCGTTTTTGGCTGATTTATATTCTTCCTCATATTTGCGATAAAAAAAATCGCAATCGGCGTTTATTGATTGGTTTGCGCAAAAGTGGTCGCGTTTACGGATGATGAGAATTCATTTTTGGGGTTTTTAATTTTTTT
>BLSH010430183.1:660595-685922 GCA_018402905.1 Glandirana rugosa
TTACTCTGGAGAGATTACCACTGAGTTCCTTTTGTGTCTACAGGAAAGGAATAGAAGGGAAATCCCCCCCCCTCAGTGGGACTCAGATGGGAAAAATGACAGTAATTTTAAAATTCCCTATTCTATCCTAAATGTAAAAATGACTTAAGATATACAATAAATAACAGTACTGTAGGCAATGTTAAATTGTAAAGTATAGTACAGTTCATTTTTTTGTATTTTGGCCATTCACTATAATCCAGAAACTGTTAATGGCTTTGGCTAGCTGCAATAACACTAGCTTTACATTATGATTTCATAATGTTTCCTTTATTTACTATGTTCATAGTGACCTGACTGATGCTTTAATCATCTTCCAATTATACGACCAATCCCGGGTGACAGTTAATTGGGATCGTGTCAACAAACCTCCATTTTCATCTCTTGGAGCCCACATGAGAAAGGTGTGAAAGTTAATTATTTACATGTAGCCACCATATTTTCATCAAGTATACAGTGATGTTGCTGAATATGCTAACATGGTTTGTCCAAAATCAGATACAACATTTGTCCACTACTGTATAATCTTCTGTTGCTAGGAAGAAACATCACTGTTCTATTTGTTTCTATTGCTAGCCAAATAACATTTACCTTTGTGGTAAATGAACTACTCCTGTCACCACCACAATTTGGCATGAGAATATGATCTATGTCCATGCAAGACAACTCATGAATTTGATTTTGTGGGGGGGATTTACTAAAACTGGTGCACACAGAATCTGGTGCAGCTGTGCATGTAACCAATCAGTTTATAAATCCAGCTTTTCAATTAAGCTTTGACAATGAAACCTAGAAGTTGATTGGTTACTATGTACAATGCCTTAAAAAAAAGTATTCATACCCCTTGAAATGTTCCAGATTTTGTCATTTTACAACCAAAAACATAAATATATTTTATTGGCATTTTATGTGATAGATCAACACAGAGTGGCACATAATTGTGAAGTAGAAGGAAAATGATGAATGGTTTTCAAAATATTTTACAAATAAATATGTGAAAAGTATGGCGTGCATTTGTATTCAGCCCCCTGAGTCAATACTTTGTAGAACCGCCTTTCACTGCAATTACAGCTGCGAGTCTTTTTGGGTTTCTCTACCAGCTTTGCACATCTAGAGAGGACATTTTTGTCCATTCTTTTTTGCAAAATATCTCAAACTCTCTCAGATTGGATGGAGATCATCTCTGAACAGAAATTTTTAAGTCTTGCCACAGATTCTCAACTGGATTTGGGTCTGGACTTTGACTGGGCCATTCTAACACATGAATGACACTTTGATCTAAACCATTCCATTGTAGCTCTGTCTGTGTGTTTAGGGTCATTCTCGTGCTAGAAGGTGAACCTCCGCCCCAGTCTTGAGTCTTCTGCAGACTCTTCTAAGATTGCCCTGAATTTGGCTCCATCCATTTTCCCATCAACTCTGACCAGGTTCCCTGTCCCTGCTGAAGAAAAGCATCCCCACAACATGATGCTGCCACCACCATGTTTCACAGTGGGGATGATGTGTTCAGGGTGATGTGCAGTGTTAGTTTTCTGCCACTCATAGCGTTTTGCTTTTAGGGCAAAAAGTTCTCATCTGACCAGAGAACCTTCTTCCACATGTTTGCTGTGTCCCCCACATGGCTTCTCGCAAACTGCAAACAGGACTTCTTATGGCTTTCTTTCAACAATGGCTTTCTTCTTGCCACTCTTCCATAAAGGCCAGATTTGTGGAGTGCATGACTAATAGTTGTCTTGTGGACAGATTCTCCCACCTGAGCTGTGGATCTCTGCAGTTCCTCCAGAGTTACCATGGCTGCTTCTATGATTAATGCTCTCCTCGCCCGGCTTGTCATTTTAGGTGGATGGCCATGTCTTGGTAGGTTTTCAGTTGTGCCATACTCTTTCCATTTTCAGATGATGGATTAAACTGTGCTCTGTGAGATGTTCAAAGCTTGGGATATTTTTTTATAACCTAACCCTGCTTTAAACTTCTCCACAACTTTATCCCTGACCTGTCTGATGTGTTCCTTGGCCTTCATGATGCTGTTTGTTCACTAAAGTTCTCTAATAAACCTCTGTGGGCTTCACAGAACAGCTTTATTTATACTGAGATTAAATTACACACAGGTTGACTCTATTTACTAATTAGGTGACTTCTAAAAGCAATAGGTTACACTCGATTTTAATTCGGGATATCAGAGTAAAGGGGGCTGACTACAAATGTACACCATACTTTTCACATATTTATTTGAAAAACATTTTGAAAACCATTTATCATTTTCCTTCCACTTCACAATTATGTGGCACTTTGTGTTGGTCTATCACATAAAATCCCAATAAAATAGATTAATGTTTTTGGTCGTAACATGACAAAATGTGGAAAATTTCAAGGGGTATGAATACTTTTTCAAAGCACTGTACAGCTGCACCAGATTCTGTATGCAATCCTAGGCCCAATTATGGTGGTGACAGGGGAAGTTCATTCTCAATGGGTCTTTGCAGACTGTTAAAGAGGTTGTAAACCTTCCTATGCCATTTGTACCTATAGGTAAGCCTAGAATAAGGCTTACTTTATATGTACTGTAAATATCTCCTAAACGTGCGCCGTTTAGGAGATGTTCACTGTATACTGCGCCTATGATGTCATCGGCGCATGTGCTCTGAAGAAACGTCCGCCTGTGCCGTTTCTTCAGGAGTCCACGGTCCCCGGAAGCGAAGATGGATGCAGCCTGCAGCAGAGACAACGCGTGCTTCATTTGCAGGTAAGTGTCACATAGTGTGCTAGTATGCGATGCGTACTAGCACATAATGCCTTTACTTTGCAGGGAGGAAAAAAAGAGGATAAAAAAAACCCAGAGTTTACTTCATCTTTAAGGGCCGGTTCACACTGCTCCGATCTCAGAGATCGAATTTGATTTGCACCGCACTGCAGTGTGAGTCACATGCGATCTCTGTGCGATGCAAATTCAGCCATAGAGATTGTATGGCTGAATTTGCATAGTAATCGGACCAAACTCGCACAGGACCCTTTTTATTTTTGCAGGGTCAGAATTGGAGGGCATGGTGGTTCACACCATGCGATCCGATTCCTGTGCAAGTTTGCAGTTCGCACTGCGATATGCAAACTAATTTTGGGGTGTCATTAGCTTTCTATTGACACTCCCCACAGTTCACATATAGCAGTGTGAACTGCCGCCCGGAGACATGCGATAATGGAACCCACAGTGGATTCGCAGGGTTCCCGCATTGCTGCAGTGTGAACTGGCCCTTAAGCGTTTGTTACCCCAACACTTCATATTTCTGATATGTGGCTGCTGGACCAAGTACATATGTGATAAAAATGTCCTGTTTTCTTTGTATTGCTGCTTTTGTGGGAAATCTCTGATGTTCCTGCCAGTCCCTCTGCTTTTCTATTAAAAACTGACCACACTAAGCAGGAGAACACACTGAGGTAAGTTCTCTAGCTATGCTGGGAACTCAGTGTACTCTCCTCCAATGATCAGACTTGTCCTGACCCCCTGCTGCACAGCCATTGACTGGGAAGCTCAGTGTACTTCTGCTTCTCTTCCCCCCAGCTCTTATGCAGCTGGGAACAGTGGGAATGTGATCACTTATTTAAAAAAAATGGAAAAAAAGGTATTTATAATTTTTTTTATAACTATACAAAATTTTTTTGCCTTTCATTTCTATTGTAAACTGAATGCGTTGTTTTACAAAGTGATCGTTTACAATCACTTTAAGTACTGTGTAAGGACCATGCAGATAATGCAGATCGCGCTTCAAACTGCAAAGTAGGTCTAAACAAGTACTTACTGTTCAGCATATCTACAGGCAGTTATTTCTGATTTTACTGCACTTGTTTCATTTGTCATACATTTTTGGGGGTCTGTTGGTACCCTGTCTCTAGCATTACGAGCTCGATTGGAGGTGGTCAACTGTTATCTATTGGTATGTATCTACATTGTGCTTGTTAATTTTGCTTTGTCTGCATAGTAGATTTATACAGTTCCACCGTTTAGTCGTGCACCTACCCTCATCTTTCATTTTGAAAATGTCTGACGTATGGTATGATGCATCACAGGTTTTTATTGCTGTCTGTGCCTCTGCTGGGGAACTTTATACAATTACTTTCCTGTTGATCATTGTCACTGAGACAGAAAGTGGTAGGAAATGCAAAATGTTAGATTTCTCTGGTTTACATGGGCAGGTTTTAACCATACCTTACTCTATATACAACAAAACAAAATGTTTATATACACTTTATAAAGTAATTCTCAAATCTCATGCAGCATTTTAAATTAACTGGGTGTATTTCCTTTTTTCTTTAGCTAGAAAATTGTAATTATGCCGTTGAGTTGGGAAGGAACAAAGCTAGATTCTCCCTAGTGGGTATATGTGGCCATAATCTGTATGAAGGCAATCATACCCTCACCCTGGCCTTAGTGTGGCAGCTAATGAGGAGGTAAGTCATTGACATGGACCTCGTGTACCCACCCACACAACACAACAGTGCTACACATTTATGTGCTTCTATGTATGATATACAGTATCTCACAAAAGTGAGTACACCTCTCACATTTTTGTAAATAGTTTATTCTATCTTTTCATGTGACAACACTGAAGAAATGACACTTTGCTACAATGTAAAATAGTGAGTGTACAGCTTGTATAACAGTGTACATTTGCTGTTCCCTCAAAATAACTCAACACACAGCCATTAATGTCTAAACCGCTGGCAACAAAAGTGAGTACACCCCTAAGTGAAAATGTCCAAACTTGACCCAATTAGCCATTTTTCCTCCTCGGTGTCATGTGACTCGTTAGTGTTACAAGGTCTCAGGTGTGAATGGGGAGCAGGTGTGTTAAATTTGGTGTTATCACTCTCACTCTCTCATACTGGTCACTGGAAGTTCAATATGGCGGCACCTCATGGCAAAGAACTCTCTGAGGATCTGAAAAAAAAGAATTGTTGCTCTACATAAAGAATGCCTAGGCTATAAGAAGATTGCCAAGTCCCTGAAACTGAAACTGAGATGCAGCACGGTGGCCAAGACCATACAGCGGTTTAACAGGACAGGTTCCACTCAGAACAGACCTCTCCATAGTCGACCAAAGAAGTTGAGTGCACATGCTCAGCGTCACATCCAGAGGTTGTCTTTGGGAAATAGACGTATGAGTGCTGCCAGCATTGCTGCAGAGGTTGAAGGGGTGAGGGTCAGCCTGTCAGTGCTCAGACCATACACAGCACACTGCATCAAATTGGTCTGCATGGCTGTTGTCCCAGAAGGAAGCCTCTTCTAAAGATGATGCACAAGAAAGCCCACAAACAGTTTGCTGAAGACAAGCAGACTAAGGAGATGGATTACTGGAGTGATGTCCTGTGGTCAGATGAGACCAAGATAAACTTATTTAGTTCAGATGGTGTCAAGCGTGTGTGGTGGCAACCAGGTGAGGAGTACAAAGACAAGTGTGCCTTGTCTACAGTCAAGCATGGTAGTGGGAGTGTCATGGTCTGGGGCTGCATGAGTGCTGTCGGCACTGGGGAGCTACAGTTCATTGAGGGAACCATGAAAGCCAACATGTATTGTGACATACTGAAGCAGAGCATGATCCCCTCCCTTCGGAGACTGGGCCGCAGAGCAGTTTTCCAACATGATAACGATCCCAAACACACCTCCAAGAGGACCACTGGCTTGCTAAAGAAGCTGAGGCGATGGACTGACCAAGCATGTCTCCAGACCTAAACCCTATTGAGCATTCATGATGTCGTCATGGAGGAGTGGAAAGGGACTCCAGTGGCAACCTGTGAAGCTCTGGTGAACTCCATGCCCAAGAGGGTTAAGGCTGTGCTGGAAAATAATGGTGGCCACACAAAATATTGACAATTTAGGCCCAATTTGGACATTTTCTTTTAGGGGTGTATTCACTATTGTTGCCATCAGTTTACACATTAATGGCTGGGTGTTGAGCTATTTTGAGGGGACAGCAAGTTTACACTGTTATACAAGCTGTACACTCACTACTTTACATTGTAGCAAAGTGTAATTTCTTCAGTGTTGTCACATGAAAAGATATAATAAAATATTTACAAAAATGTGAGGGGTGTACTCACTTTTGTGAGATACAGTATATATATGAATAAAAATTAATATACAAATATCAAATAAATGCATAAGCAATTCAATAGATGTATACAAGGATCCTACATTGCAGCATGCTGACAGGGACAAGTTCCAGGTCAGTTACTCATACAGAAGATAGATTCAGCATAACAGCCTTTTCAAACAACTAGCCTGTTGAGACTAAAGTATACACTATAAAAAATCGGAAGAAAACAATCGTTCGGTTTCTCCAAACAAAAATTTCTGAATGGTCAAACTCCAAAATTTTTCTCGTATGTGTACAGAACTAACGTTTTTCATTTAACTTGATGGACGCTTCCTACTGCAGTGACAGCGTGGGCTTCCAATACAGGTAAGTGTCACATAATAGGCTAGTATGCGATGCATACTAGCCCATTATGCTTTTACATTGCAAGGTAATTGTAAGCAATGAAGAGGAATTAAAACCCATCAGGGTTTACTTCCTCTTTAATGCATTCTATGCATTAAGATAAAAATCCTTCTGTGTGTAGCAGCCCCCCCAGTAACTTACCTGAGGTCCATCTAGATCCAGCGATGTTGCAGGAGTGTCTCGGCTGCCCGGGACTCCACTCCTCATTGGCTGAGACAGCAGCACCATGCCATTGGCTCCCACTGCTGTCAAAGTCAGTCAGCCAATGAGGAGACAAAGGGGCGGGGCCGGGCTGAGGCTTCGTGTCTGACTGGACACAGGGAGCTGTGGCTTGGCTCAGGTGCCCCCATAGCAAGCTGCTTGCTGTGGGGGCACTTAACAGGAGGGAGGGACCAGGATCACAGAAGAAGGACCCGAGAAGAGGAGGATCAGGGCTGCTCTGTGCAAAACCACTGCACAGGGCAGGCAAGTATAACATGGTTGTTATTTTTATAGAAAAAAAAAAAACGAGACTTTAGTATCACTAGGATGAGAAAAAACCCGATGGAAGGGGGAAAGAACCCCCAGAAAATCCAACGGAAAAGGGGGTCAGAGGAGCACAAACAGCAAAACACAACCATATGAAAAAGATTATGTTTATTAATGTGGAAAAATATTCAAGGGACAACCAACAGAAATGCACATGGAATCAGAGAAAAACTTAAACCTAAGTAAAAAAATAATTAAAAGAGACAACGTTGTCTAAGACAGGGAGGGGAATAGCAGCTGCTCACACATCTCAAACAACATGAGACCCAGACACTCATTCACAAATGACCAACAAGTAGTCTCATGGAATGGTATAGTGCTATCCAGGTGGTTGGATGTGGCCAGGCTGGGAAGGTAGGAAGGATGTTAAAGTCAATGTTTGAGAATAACAAATGACGGAAGCCCAAATTGACCCCGTGTTGCAGGGATGGTGGGACTCTCCATAGATAGGAAAACAGGGTAACCTGGTGAGCTAACACGTGGAAAAATGCTGCATAGATGCCACAAAATGGGAAAGGACAAGTGTAGTCTCATGAATAGGTCACAACACAAGTGACTCAGCAGTGGGGCAGCTCAGATCCAGCAGCTCAGTTCACTTCGGATAGATATATCCTGAAAGGCACCACTATAAACCATGGAGAGCACAACATTGGAAAGTCTAAGAATGGAATTGCCTCACCGACCGAACGTAGCTTCAGAGCTTGGCTCCTGAGAGGTCCCACAGTGGAGATGACATCAATCAGCGGCAGATATTGTCAAGTCTTTCCTGAGCTCATTAGGACGAGCCCGAACGATCGTGCGTCCCTCAACCGACGGGATAGTTCGCAAACCAGGTGACCTGATCACGGGCTTCCGCCCCTCCTGACTCCCCTCCCACGTCACGTGCGTAATGACGCACCGCTGGCGCGTTTCATTGGCTGAACGCCAATTTCCTCAGAGCTTTAGTATCACTAGTACTGTGTACTGTTTTCATACAAGAAATGCTCAGATACGAAAGGCAGAACATGATTAGAAACAATAAACAACAACAAAAAAGGCCTTTGTCGTACAAGAATTTTTGTACATTATTTCCATCTTCTGTTTCTACTTGCTCTCTAAACCGGATGATCCTTCACCCGATTTTCTTATAGTGTGTACCCACCTTTAGATGAACAATGTCAGCCAATGTAATTCCTTCATCACAGGCGTTTCTCCATAGGAACTCTGCTGACAATAGATATTCATATTAATATTCTGCATTGTCTGGCATGCTTTATTTCTGTGCATTATCACAGAAGGAGCAGGATCCTCTACTCAGGTTTGGGCTGATTTTTAAAGAAAAAAAAAACTGTAGGAGTTTTCACACCTTTCGTTTTGATGCACCTAGAATGAAGTTAGCCCATTTAACCACTTTAAGACTGCCCACCGCAGATGTACTGCGGCAAGGCGGCTTTATTGCGCTAATCGCTGTAGCGGTATGGCGCTTTGTGTAATAGATATAGTGGTCGCGCGTGCCTGCAGCATGGCCCCGGTGTCGTTGCACGTGGCCAGACATGTGTGGTTTGCTTTGTTCCAAATTAAAATTCGGACAAATTTATGTTTTTCGGTAATTCGGATGTATCCAAATTTCCGAATAACAATAGTACCACATTTAAACACATCCGAAATAACGAAAAAAAATGGGACGGAATTCGAATTTGAATAATTTTCGAATAGTAATAGTTTTCGAATACTTTTTGAATTGGAATAGTTTTCACATTTGAATTTGAAAAGTCCTTGAATTTGAATAGTTTTCCAATTTCCAAAGGCAACAAAATAGAATAGAAAACAAAAGAATAGAACAGAAAAAAAACAATAGTTTAGAAAAGAATATAACAGAAAACAAAAGAATAGAATACAAAGGGTAAAAAAGCTCTGTCCACTCCATCCCATTATAGTCTTTCATTTTCTGTTATATTCCCCTCTATTGTATTCTATCTTTTTCCATTCCACCCCATTCTCCTTGAGAATGGAAATTGGAAAACTGTTCGAATTCGAAAACTGTTAAAATTTGAAAACTATTTGAATTCGAAAACGTTTCAAATTCGAAAACTATTTGAAATTAATTTGAAAATGTTTTGAATTCATTCGAAAACAAATTAAACAAATTAAACTAATCTAAGTAAGCAAATTTATGTAAATAACAAAACTAAACTAAATACATTTTTTCGCTCTTTTTTCGCTTTTTTCGCTCTCCACGATGTCCGCCGGCCACCTGCGATCGCGGTACAGAGAGGCAGAACGGGGATCTGCCTATGTAAACAAGGCGGATCCCCGTTCTGACAGGGGAGTAGAGAGAGATTGTCTGTCCCTAGTGATCAGCAACAGCGATCTGTACTCCCTGTCAGTACACTCCCCCTTCAGTTAGAAAGCACCACCCTAGGATACACTTAACCCTTTGATCGCCCTCTAGTGTTAACCCCTTCCCTACTAGTGTAATTTATACATTGATCAGTGCATTTTTATAGCACTGATCACTGTATTGGTGTCAATGGTCCCCAAAAAGTGGCACTTAGGGTCAGATTTGTCCGCCGCAATGTCGCAGTCCCGCTAAAAATCGCAGATCACTGCCATTACCAGTAAAAACAATAAAAAAAAAGAAAAGTCCCCTAATCTATCCCCTGTTTTGTAGACGCTATAAGTTTTGCACAAACCAATCAATATACAATTATTGGGATTTTTTTTTAACCAAAAATATATAGAGGAATATATATCGGTCTAAACTGATGAATACGTTTATTTTTTTTTTATATGTATTATAGCAAAAAGTAAAAAATATTGTTTTTTTTTTTTTTTCAAATTTGCTGCTCTTTCTTTTTTTATAGCGCAAAAAATAAAAAACGCAGAGGTGATCAAATACCACCAAAAGAAAGCTCTATTTGTTTGAAAAAAAGACATTCATTTTATTTGGGTACATTGTCGCACACCCACGCAATTCTCAGTTAAAGTAACGCAGTGCCATAAAAAATGGCCTGGTCATTAAGAGGGTAAATTCTTCCGGGGCTGAAGAAGTTAAGCTGAAAGTTCATTTTAATGTATGTTAGCCATTTTACTAAAAAAAAGTACACATTATACAATAACTATGCTCATCAACACCTGTATTCACATTAACCAATCTGAAAACAATATATCCAGAGAGCTAAATTACCTGTTGTGATAAAATGTACTGGGGCCCATTGAGGAGTCTTAGGTACTGTATTCCCAAATGTCCCTGGATACCCTCTGCCATCATTCATATCCAGAAATGTCCTTATTTAGAAAATCCACCAGAGGGTGCTGTAAGCTATTGAATTACACTTGTTGTTTTCTGGTTATATAAGCTCAGATCATACGAAAACATTTACAGACGTGTGCAAAAAAAAATCCATATTGATTGCTGTACTAGGTTTATTAGAGGGAGTGCTAATTCTAAGTGGAGTCCCTGTACCCTAGAGGCCCCCAGCGTAGCTGCTTCTGTTTGCCAGCTATGTGTTTGTAGAAAGAGCCATTTATTTATTATTTCACATCCCCTTTAATGTTTAGCTATCTGCTCTGTAAGCCTCTAGTAGGATGTACTAAAGGGGATAAACAGGATAAACAAGAAGAACATATACCCTATTCCAAACTAGTAGCCCACGGTCTTAACAGAACTGTCAAGCATTCTTGTATATTTAATGACGTCTTTATAAAAGTTGCCATAAATGTATATTTAAATAGAATTAAATTTCACTGATAATAGCATCAGGAACATATTGCATTGCTCATGTGTATATTTGTACACTAGGATAATTCATCAGATTCTCATTGGTATGTCATTTCTAAGGATGCATGAATCTGCCTGGGTTCAGTTTGAGTCAGGGTTCAAGGTAAAGTCTGCAAACCACTTAAAGTGGTAGTAAACCCTCCTATCATTTTCAGCCAAGGAAGCTGCCATCCTGGCCTCTGTTTAATCTACAACTGCCATGATGCTGCACATGTGATCTGCTAGGACACCAGCCATTGGATGGTTTGACAGTTTGGTTTAGAGCACAGCCAATGGGAGTGTTACATTTCCGGCACGTGCCAGAAATGTAACTGGTTTTTAAACTGTTAAATGGATGGGTTTACTACCGCTTTAAATGTGGACCCCATTAAAGTCAATGGGAGACTTGTTTTGTTACTTAGTGCTGACCATTTTCAAGGCTAATAGAGAAGTTATTGTCAAAAAAAGGCATGCAAAACTGGACACTGCCATGGTGGACATGCAGCAGTACCCTCTGCATTGCCGCTGTGGTGTTTGTTTAAAAATACAAGACCACAAGTCCTTCTAATAGACCTCCCAAAAGAAATGAGAGCCATTCAATGTACATAGATCACCCAGAGGGGAATATTTTTTTTTTAACAAAAGCGGAATTACGCTTTAACAATGTACCCCATTATAAATGAAAACCCCATAATATTACCCTCCGAAACCATAACTTATTTTTTTTAGGGAAATCTTGCCACAAATAAAAAAAGGCTGTGATAGACAGAACAGGAGCTTTAAGTGAGCAATCACCTTAAATCAACCACAAAATAAAATAGACAATTAAACACAACATAAAAGAAAAATGCCACAAAGTTGTTGATTGCTCAAAGAGCTAGCAATCTTTACCTATGTGGTTTGCCAGTTTCCCTTATGATTTGCCAGCAACAGCTTCCAAAATACTGACACTATGGTGGATCTGTACCTTCTTTATTTTATAATGAGGGGCTGGTAGATACAACATAAAGTTTGCATCTTGTTTCACAACGTACAAATAGCTAAGGATATGTCCAAGAGGTGGTTCTCAAATTGCTCACAAATAGTGAAGCTATCATAGGTGAACAGTATTCGAATGGCCTACCTAAATCACTGATAATTTTTGTGGACTGTCCCAATGTTTCTACACAAGGGGCAACAAAAAATATTATATATATATTTATATTTGCCCACTTTACTTTCAAGACAGACAAACTATAGGACAACAGCTTCAGATCATTCTGGTCTTTTCTACACATGGAATCAATAAAGATGCTTTAATGTTTGTCACATTGTTTGTAGAACATACATATGTATGTCATCCTGAGGTTTTTCTTCTAATAGGTATACACTAAATGTGTTATGTGACCTTGGAGAAGGTGAAAAGATTGATGACAGAACTATTATAAACTGGGTGAATGAAACTCTGAAAGGTGCTAACAAGAAAACCTTCATCACCAGCTTCAAGGTAATAAATGTAACAAAATCTATTTTATATTTAAAGGAATTGTAAAGGCAGAATTGTTTTTTTTATCTTAATGCATTCTATGCATAAAGATAAAAAACCTTCTGTGTGTAGCAGCCTCCCCCTAATTACTTACCTGAGCCCCATCTCTCTCCAGCGATGTCCACGAGTGTCTTAGCCACCCAGGACACTCCTCCTGATTGGCTGATTCACAGCAGTGGTGCCATTGGCTCCCGCGGCTGTCAATCAAAGTCAGTCAGCCAATCAGAGGAGAGAGGGGGCAGGGCCAGGTCGGGCTGAATGGATACACGAAGCTCTGGCTCAGGTGCCCCCTGTAGCAAGCTGCTGGCTGTGGGGGAACTCAATGGGAAGAGGGGCCAGGAGTAGCAAAGAGTGACCTGAGAAGAGGAGGATCCGGGCTGCTCTGTGCAAAACCACCGCACAGAGAAGGTAAGTATAACATGTTTGCTATTTTAAAAAAAAATGAGCCTTTACAATCACTTTAAATTGTATTGCTTGAAGGGCATATTCGGTCTTTTCAATGTGTTTTATATGAAAATTTAAAATCAGCTTAATGTAAATAATCTTATAATTATATTTTAATAAGCATGTGTGTATATATACAAATATTGGGGCAGTCATATACTGATTACATACAACTGTCCTGCTTCCTGCTTTGCAGCGCTAAATACTGACTAGGCTTTACTGCTTCGTCACACAATACAAAGCTTTTACAGTATATCATTGATTGATTAAAGAGAGATTGGAAAATTGCAGTGAGCCACTGAAAGCTCCTTATCATGACTAATCTACAAATCTCTATATGTTATTATTTTACAAGACTTACAAAGCCCCAAAAATTTGCTTAGTGTGTAGGTGGGGTGCAGCATGGTGAGGCAGCAATAATTCACACAGTCAGGTGCAATATAAATCTTGAATTGAAGTATTGCAGCCAGAGGCGTAACTAGAACCTTCAGGGCCCCGGTGCAAGAAATTATGAAGGGCCCCCTGACCCCTGGCCAGGGCCCTTCCCTCTTCCCACTGATCCTGGGGCCCTTTATGCCTATTGAGGGTCCCTTTATTACGGTACTGCAGTGGGGCCCTTTCACAAGTTCTGCAGCAGGCCCCAGGGGGACCAGGGAAGCACACAGGGGCCCTGGGAACAGCAGAAGACAAGTAAACTGGATAGAGGAAAATGGAGGAGATTGGGTCCTCTAAATGCCACCCCCGCCATCCCTCCTATTCAGGTGTACAAGGGAGGCACATGGGCCCCCTGGACCATGGGGCCCGGTTGCAATTGCAACCCCTGCAACCCCTATCGTTACGCCCCTGATTGCAGCAACACAGCTACCCAGCCGGGCACACTCACAGTTTCCAATAACATTAAGAAGTAAATTCCAGCCAAACCGACAGCGGGGACAGAATATGACCTGGCTGTCTTGTGCTCAATCAGGAAGGTAAACAGAGAGTTACAACCCTACTCTTTCCCTCCTCTTCAGGAACCTTTCCCTATCGCTAGTACTGTCCCTAACGGATGGCGTACCTTTCCCTACTCTACCCACTTGCAAAAGCAAGCCAAACCCAGGGGCCAGGGTCTTAAATATACTCTGCCAGACCTAAGATGACTGCCAGAATCAAATAGGCAACCAGCATCCAATTGGATCACTACCCCAGTGACTCCGGAAACCATAGAGGACCCTTGTTCCCCATGGCTTCCTTTCCCTCTGCATTGCCGCTGCGGTTGAGCACCACCTGCAGTGGAGACAGGATACTGCACCTGCCTACAATGTTTAACAAAATAAAGGGATACAGTAAACTTACAGTACAATTCAAGACAAAAGGGTTAATAGGGCCCTGCTCTTGAGATCTTACAATCTAAAAGAGATGGGCAAGTGATACAAAAGGTAATAGCTGTGAAGGGATGAGTGGACAGAGAAAGCAAAGGTACTGCTTTTAAGTAAAAGCAAGATGGGCTTTTCTGAGGAGATGAGATTTCAAGCATCACCTATAAGCAGTATAGGGGATAGCTGAAGAGATTAGAATAGGAAGATCCAGAGGAAGAGTGAGGCTCTGGAGAAGTCCTGGAGGCTAGAATGGGAGAAGTTAATGAGGGAGCTAGAGAGCAAGGGGTGAGCAGAGAGGACGGTTTTGGTGATATTTGTAGATGAAGTTGGTGATGTAGCTTGGGGCAGAGTTGAGCAGCAGCTTCCATGCAAGACTGAGGGGGGTAGCCTATGTAGAGGTAGGCCAACGAGGAGGAAGTTGCAGTATTGGAGAGATAAAAATATATATTTTTTAAAGTTCAGGAAGATGTGGACAGCAATAAAAATATTGTCAAAAGTTTTTACTCTTCTCCACTCTACTAAAATGTTTTAGTTAAATGTCTTGTTCCTCATGAAGAAATAGGAAATCTCCCCTGTAGGGGAGCAATAAAAACAGGCATCATTTAAAACCTGGAAAAGACTCCACCTTTCCTGTCTCTAGCCAAAATAAACTAAAACATCTGGTTAAAATTGAGCTTTGAAAAATCATAAAAATAGCAAAAGTCAGGAATGAGTGACAGATTCATATACTGTAACTAGAATAAAACTTTAATATAGAATCTTGATTTCTTACCTTCTTAAGGGATGAGTTTAGTTTTGCAACACATTACATGTTAAACCCGTTATAATAATATACATTTCTGCACCACCCCCGATCCCTCATTATGACAACGGACGGGGGATCCTCTCCCCGCCCCCTGTCCCAAATCAAAAGCAGCGCGGATGTGCGGAACTCCGCCCACACAGCCGCATAGTTTATTCACAGTTTCCTATTGATGGATGAACTGAAAGTGTCATCTGTCTTTGTGGCAGAGGGCTTGTAGCTCTCAATGAACTGCAAGGTCACTGGTGAGCACGCTTGTAGTTCCTTGATTCCTTCTGCAGTTCAGTAACTGTCTGCTCATATGGGAGCTACGAGCAGACAGATGACTGAGAGTCTGCAGGATCCTTGCATTGCACTCGCGATCTGCTGATTGTGGGTGCAATGCTTTACAGGTTTCAGTATAAAAATATAATAAATACACATTTTTTTTTAACCTGCAAAAAAATGTGCATGTATAATTCTTTGTGTTACAAAGGGAGAACGGATCCTTTATTTGTGTTTTTCCTACCACAAGGCATTATTTATTGATCTTATGTAACATAAAATGTAATTCAGCTGGGGGACATGGAAAATCCTCACAAAGCCTGAATGACAGGTAAAGTGCCTTGTTTGTGGCAGGAAATCATCCAAGGGTTAGTGAACAATATACCCATTAGATTCTCCCCTAGCCTGACCAGTAAATATGTGCATATTTCATACCGTGTTAAACCTTTCCTTTCAGGATAAGTCCATTAGTACCAGCCTGCCTGTGCTTGATTTAATTGATGCCATTGCACCTAAGGCTGTCAATGCAGATATGGTAAAAAGGGATAATTTTTCAGATGAGGACAAAATGAAGAATGCAAAGTAAGTTATTTATTTATTAATGTTTTTATTTATTATGTTGATGTAAGAGGGTATTTAGTGTATGAATAGAAGTTGCAAGTACTGGACACCATTCTGGGGTTCCTTGCCACCTTGTAAATGGGCTACCAAGGGTTCCTGAGGTCCCTAGTACTCTGCCTGATCACTGTTCCACTTCTTGAGTCTTTTGGAATGGTCTGGTATTCACACAGAATTAAAAAAAGACAGAATGATCACTGAAATATTTACAGGCAATCATGTAAATAATGGTGGGTGTATTATTTCCATATAGCATACCTGTATTATCTTTCATCCTGTGCAATACAAACATTCCCTACTAAAAGGAAAATGTTGCCTTGCTTGAAGTAAATTAAAGTTAATATATATATATATCAGCATTCGGTAGAAAGATGTACAGACATACATACATACATACTCTTTGTGTAGCATTCACTACTCAGCCTTCATTGGAGTACTAGTAAACACTACAGTGTTATTACATTGCTGGGGGAGTTCATTTGTGAGTCAGGACAAAGAAGTTGTTGGAGATCTTGATGTTCCTGTTCCTCCTGCTGTGTTTTTTTATTGTGTAAATGCATTAAAAAATCCCACAGGGAGAGTAAGTGAAGTAACGCACAGACATATCACCATCACTGTCCTTGAAATATATGAGAAATTCTTGGGTAGTTTAAATCTACAGCCAAAAATTGAAAGATCAGTTTTGGGTGGTTGATTGTCGCTCATTGGTTGCAGCTCATAAATCATTTTTTGCTACATATTTTATTTTTGATGATTGCTGAGGATTGTGTATGAAGATAACCTGTTTGACATTGATGTTTCACACTATTCTATGATGCAGCCCCATGTATCTCCTCACAATACATCACAAATTCTGACCTTTTTTTTAATTATTACATTTATAGGTATGCTATTTCCATTGCCAGAAAAATAGGAGCCCGGATATATGCTCTGCCTGATGACCTAGTAGAGGTGAAACCAAAGATGGTGATGACAGTATTTGCTTGTCTGATGGGCAAGGGACTGAACAAGTTAAAATAATGGATACAGTCTACTCCATGTATTACCATTTAATAGGCTAAGTGCCTTATGAGGAACAGAACCGACCTGTTCATTTTTGGTAAAGATATGCTACAGGAAAATGTGTATGCAATGGAATGGAAATGGACTAGATTATATCATCCGGAAACATATGTAATATAGAATTATGTTTAATAATCTATGCTTATTATACCATGATTGGTCATAACCTGAAACCTGCTACCCCTATTTTTGTACATGGAAATGATGCAGGCCCAGGTCATTGTCACATGACTTCATAACAAGCTATCAAGGCAGAATGACTCTGTACTCCATAATTTGCTTTTAGACATTGCAGATTGGAAAAGCCTCAAGTATATTGACTATGTTAACAAAAGCTGTTGAAGTGTCAAGCCTGTTGAATAAATGTGCTGCAGGAATAATGCAAGTTTGAAATGTTCAGCTATACTGCAATAAGCGGATGCTGGCATGGTAAAACCTTTCCTCCCCGAGGAGGTTAACAAAGCCAGCCTCTGGAAACATTTCTGAAGCTTCACAGGGTCTTTTCTCTTGATAAAAAGTAGAGGAAGGTAGATGTTTTGGGTCACAGCCTTTCATCCAACTTGGAGATGCTAAAGGTATTTGCTGGATCTCCTTATACATGTTGAACATACATGAAACCCAGTGCTGAATTGGAAGACGAAAGGCCCAAGTTATCTCCGCTGTGGGTTATTCTAACCTGAATGCCAATACAAACTTTAAAAAGGGAGGGGAAGATTTAATTGTTAAACAAAAAAAACCTTTAAATATTACAAATTGCATCGTTTGATAGAGTGAACATAATTTAAAAAAAAATCTATTCCAAAATTTCTTATGGGGATTGGGGGTGCAGGGTGTATGTCAATTAAACTCACCTACTTTCTTCTGTCACTGGAAAGTTCTAAACTGTGCATCTAACTGCCATCTAATGTATTCGGACATCTGCTTTAGAAAATATGGAACTATGAACACCTGCTAGCATTAGAAGTGACATTTACTGATGTGGTAAATATGACCTTATTGATAAAACAAATTAAAAAGGTCCTAATCTGCTAAAGGCTTTCTGTAATAATAATGTAATAAATAATCAAACCTGAAATCAGGAAACATCATAAAAAAGGAAAACACAAATCACAAAGCATTTTATGATGCACCCAGTGGAATGTAGATAGTATGATCGTATGATATACAGTACATAATGATAAACCAATGTTATTGGGACCCAACAACCCATATCAAATATTCCTGCATTAGGTGCTCAAGCTTCTGCTAGACTTTAATCCCATTGGGTAGTTGGGTGGACAGACTGTCTGGTTAATTGATGGGGCCTTCCAGTTGCTCTTAAGGTGGATGTAAACCCCCAAAAAAATGTAATTAATAATTCTGCCTGGTAGAGTATAGCATGTTATGTCATCTGTGCCCAGTCTTGCCACAAAGAGTTAATCCAACTGTGAGTAATGAGCTTATCTTTTTTCAGGAAGAGAAAGTCAGACTAACTGGGAAATACACAGACATCAGCCCCTTGCTCTGTGAGTGACAAGAAATTTGCTTATCTCCTTCACACAGCAGAGAAAGTTTTACACTCCCCCCTCCCTCCTCAATGTCTCAGTATAGAGGTGGGTGGGGAGGCTTGTGACATCACAACTCCACCCACCAAACTCCAGCAAACACAGACACCCTCTGATTTCAGAGTTTTACAGAGCTGCTAGTGCTTACAGGAAGGACATTAGAAAGGTAGGAATAGATGCAGGAGGCTTGCATGTATATATACATTAATACTGTGTCATTGGTTTATACTGGGTGAGTGGTGGGTTTACATGCACTTTTAGCCTCTCTATGTTCTAGAGAGTTCCCTGTAATTTTCCCTACTAACAATAGAGCTGACCATACATATTACAGTTGAATTACATTGGGGTTTGTCTCCTTTGAATCTAAACACAACTAGGTAGTACAAGGGCCTCACTGGTTGGATGCAAGTCGAAAACAATGTTTAGGTTCGCAGAAGTCATCTGTATAAACAACTTATATGCTTCCCAGATCACTTTTCCTGCCTTTTAAATGTTCCTGCTTTAAAGCAGGTTTAGCTATGTTTAGATGTGATCAGAGTGTCTAATTGGATTGTGGACCCACAGCACTCTAGTTTCTTTGTACGCAACTAAACTGGCCCCACTTATTCGTGCAGTGTGAATGGCACCATTGAAAAATCATTACATGCATGTATATGTTTTTATAAATGTCCTCTAAACACATACAGACACAGGTTTGACACTGCCAGTGTGAATGAGGCCCAACATTACATAGTACTGTATTGATAAATGTAAACAAGATTGTACAGAGATTGTAAAATAATACTGTAATGCATATGGCCAGTGTAAAAACCTCATCTATTAGAATAAAGTTTTTGCCTGCTGGATCTGATTAGTAGTGATCAGAAGCAGTGGCGGCCCGCTCATTAGCAGCGCCGCCCCCCTAATACATGCGCCCGGCCCCTGATCTCCATACCAGTGCCAGACGCATGGATTTCAATGTGGTTTTTGTTTCTTTTGAAGCACATGATTAGAGCCTGAGGCATTAATTTGCTTCAAAAAGGGTGGGCACCCCGAGCCCATCCACTTGTCTGATGTGTGTGGCGGTGGTTGGAGTGGATAAGCAGAGGAGAGGAGGAGTAGAGGAGCAGAGGAGGAAGCGGGGGGAGCTGGCGGCAGCCAATGAGCGTGCAGTCTCTGGCGGTGACATATGCAACAGAGGCAGAGTTGCCGTGTAGCCTGAGCTGGGAGAAGTAAGATAGCGATGTCTGTCATTGGAGCGTGCCTCAGCCTGGCTCTGTCCACCTGGCTGCTCTCCTACTGTCGCCCATCTGCTATGCATGGACTTCACGGTGGTCGGGAAGGAGGGGAAGCTGCGACCGTGGATGGGTTAAGTGCGGACCCGGCGGCGGAGGGGGTTTGTTTGCCGCCCCCCCAAACAAATGGCGCACCAGCTGCCACTGATCAGAGAGACACATAGTAATATCTGACAGATGACATAAAAGCCGATGTACTTGAGAGTATTTAGGGGCTGACACAATTTTTCTGCTGTGGGGGCTCACTGACCAAAATGCAGTCTAAAAATATTCTGAAATTATCCACCACATGTGTATATACTAAAGTGGCATTTTATTCCCAGTCTGACACTGGACAGATGTACCTATGGGCTTAACATACAACACAAAATAATCATTTTTGGGAAGAGAGATTTTTTTTTTAAAAAGACAACTGCATTTTAAATTCCTTAGTGTTGTAAGTGAGATAGAGTTTGATCTCCTACTGGGTGTTTATTTTTGCTCAGGAGATTCCATGATAGCTAAGCATTGTTGTGACAGAAATTAATTTTTAGTTCAGCTAATCAGCATATTCTGCAGATAAAATTATAGGAAAATGTATCCACAAATGATGCAGGACACATAGGAGGGTGAATACCTCTCTAGTAGAGTCTGTGCTTGAATATAGGAAAACCCCAGGCCACTGACAACAATAACTCAGCAAGGAAACCAAGATTAGCCTGCCATATGCATCTTAGATATGGAAAGAAATATCTCCATCTTGGAGTTAGACAGCAGTAAGGTAATAGAAAGAGCTTCACAGAAAACAAAGAAATCAGCTTTAGCCAAAGTTCTTCTCTAAGCAAATCTTGTCAACAGTTGCACATTTCCTTTGTATGAAAATACTTTATTTTCCTTATGCAGTTATTGTTTTTTACTTGCAAATCTGTTGAGGGTATTAGATTTAGCTTTTCACTTTTAGGCTGGGTTCATTTTATTGTGAATTGGATGTGGGCTTCCCCACCGCATCCAATTCGCATGTCAGGAGATTGTGACTGGCTCTCTATGGAGCCAGTTCACACATCTCCGGAGCGGCTCCGTTGCGAATTTTACAGGAGTCCTGTGTGTCTTCTGGTCCATTTCAGGTCTGAATTCAGCCAAAAATTTGGACTGAAATCAGACCTGGAACGGTGAACAGGGACGCACCGGACCCCTGCTGTGAGCAATGTGAACTCAGCCTTAATGAAATAGCTTTTCAGTGTCTAGTAATGAATGTCTACCCATGCCTCTGGATTATAATGTAACCTCTGGTACAGAGTATATAAACATACGTCCAAACAATGTGCAGATGAGGGTGAAATGTGTGTTGTTCCCTTTATAGAACTAGAAGAAGTGACATTAAAGAATATATTTTATTAACCTGATCTTTTTAAGACTTGTGCAGCAGTAAAATATTTCAGTTTGTGGTAAATGCTTTCTCCCAGTTTCTATTGTTGACACAATGGCTTTAAATGTTTCTTTGTAAGAATTAGACTTGACCAACAATAGCCCATTATATACAGGAAGAGGTTATATGACCACAGAAGCCCAGAACTGCTAGCATTTGGATAAGCTGCAAAAATATTTCCCATTATTCTGTTCATCTCTAATGCTAAGGCAGGAGTGAAGAAAAGTAACCATGACTCTGAATGTGCAATAATGATCAGACCTTCCACCATGCCCTGAGTAGTAGATGTGCATGTTGGTAGAAAAGAAGCTTGTAGGATGGTCTAAATGTTCAATGCTTGCCAATTGGATTGCCACATGTTAAGTCAACTAAGCTGAAGAATAAGAATCAAGACATGTATTGACATGTATGGGATGGGGAAATGGTGGAATAGTCATACATACCTGAAGCTAATGAAATGCTTCATGTGTTTGCAGGATCCACACAGAAAGACAACCAAATTAGTGTAGTGTACATTACAAACAGGCTATAAAATGTGGCCTAGTACAGACATACATGCAAACGCTAGAAAAGTTATGACTAGTTACAATTAGATTTTTAGTTTTATGTTGGTCCTGCCGTAAAAAGATTATGCCTTGTTGTATATATTGTGCAGAACACAAGGGATATGTCCTGGATGGGAGGTATGTGTCTCCCTTATTTGGGCTGTGGTTCATTTACAGGGGACAGCAAGAAACAGTTTGCCGTTTGCGGAGTGATCTGGTAATAAGGGAAAACGGATTATTACGTCCTAATATGGGTCCAGGAATTTGGAGGCTTGGCAAAATCTTGGGTGGGAAAGAGCCTCTAACCTTGACTATGGGTACTTGAATCTGAAAGGGTTAACCCAACTGCGAGAGAGGGCTGAAAAGGGCAGGAAGCAGCCAGCATGTGTCTATGAGGTGCGGTGTGGAACAGGGCACAGTTATGAGAGGACCAGAGTTGAGCGGACACCTGGATGTTCGGGTTCGGTGGGTTCGGCCGAACTTCGCAAAAAAGTTTGGTTTCGGTACCGAACTTGACCAGAACTTGACCCCGGACCCTGAACCCCATTGAAGTCAATGGGGACCCGAACTTTTCGGCACAAAAATGGCTGTAAAAAAGTCCTGGAGAGTGCTAGAGGGCTGCAAAAGGAAGTAAAATGGGGGTAAGAGTAGGACAAGTGCCCTACAGAAAAATGGGGATAGGGAAAATAACTTAAAATCAAATAAAAAAAATAAAAATGGGAGGAGGAGGTGTATGTGGAGTAGGAGCCTAGAGGTTGACTAGGCCGTGACCGTGGCAGTGTAGGTGGAAGTGGCGGTGGTGGAGGAAGAGGAGGAGGTAGCCAACACTTTTTGTTGTTTGCTTGTTTTTTTTCTAATTGAGGTAGCCCCCAAAATATTGAGGCATATTAAAAAAAAACAGGAACCTGAGCCTATAGGACTAGGCGATGATTTTAGAACAATAATCTGTCCCTTACAGCAACAGCATGAACCTGACCCTATAGGAGTAGGCGATGATTTTAGAACAATAATCTGTCCCTTACAGCAACAGCAGGAACCTGACCCTATAGGAGTAGGCGATGATTTTAGAACAATAATCTGTCCCTTACAGCAACAGCAGGAACTTGACCCTATAGGAGTAGGCAATGATTTTTGAACAATAACTGTCCCTTACAGCAACAGCAGGAACCTGACCCTATATGAGTAGGCGCTGATTTTAGAACAATAATCTGTCCCTTACAGCAACAGTAGGAACCTGACCCTATAGGAGTAGGCGATGATTTTAGAACAATAACTGTCCCTTACAGCAGCAGCAGGAACCTGACCCTATAGGAGTAGGCAATGATTTTAGAACAATAATCTGTCCCTTACAGCAACATCAGGAACCTGACCCTATAGGAGTAGACGATGATTTTAGAACAATAGTCTGTCCCTTACAGCAACAGCAGGAACCTGACCCTATAGGAGTAGGCGATGATTTTAGAACAATAATCTGTCCCTTACAGCAACAGCTGGAACCTCTCCCTATAGAACTAGGAGATGATTTTAGAACAATAAACTGTCCCTTACAGCAACAGCAGGAACCTGACCCTATAGAACTAGGAGATGATTTTAGAACAGGAGTAGTAAACTCTACCTAGTTCAGAATCAGATTGTTCTGTAATGCAGGATGAGATCTGCAATCTGTCCCTCAAAGCAGTAGTAGTAGTAATCTCTACCTAGTCCAGAATCAGATCATTCTGTAATGCAGGATGAGATGTTATTATGTCTGCAATCTGTCCCTCACAGCGCCGGCAGCATCCTCTCCTTACACTAGCCTGAGAGCATGTGACATGCAGCACTACGTGACTCCAGCTTATACAGAGGCTGGGTCACATGATGCACAGGCCAATCACAGCCATGCCATTAGTAGGCATGGCTGTGATGGCTTCTAAGGGCAAACCAGTGAAACGCTTGTTGATTGGATGCCCTGCAGCTATTCAACAGGCAGGATAAAATACCCGAACCCAAACTTTTTTTTAAATGTCCGGGTTCGGGTCCGGGTCACGGACACCCCAAAGTTCGGTACAGACCCGAACTTTACAGTTCGGGTTCGCTCAACTCTAGAGAGGACTACTGAGACACTACTGGTCTCCTGTGACTTTTCTGGACCCCTGGAGCAGGTAGGGACTTTAACACCCTGACCCTACTGAGGGACAAGTGTATGCTGTAAGAAAGTGAGCCTGTTGCTTTGTCCTGCTTGGGCAAAGAGCAGGTTTACTTTAAAGACCCAGATACTGACTATGGCTGGGTTCTGATGCTTACAAGTAAGTATGACAAGTAGTGGTAACAATCCTGTGTATTATTTGCGCATTTATAGTACAATGAATAAGAAGTAAAAATGCTAGATAACAGTGAGTATTTGCAGACAGCAAAAGCACTTTGTGTGAGTGTGGGGAAGAGTGATGACAACAATAGGGTAATGAGTAGGTGCATCCTCCAATTCAAAGTGACTGTGTGTGACTATTAAATTATTTAAATACTCAAGGCTATTCAAATATCAATGGTGCTGACTAGAGCCAAGAGAAAGTGACCTGTACCCAAGCACACTGGAACAGGTGACCACTGTGTTCTTGCAATGTCTTATACTGAAAAGAAAGGGTAGGCGGCACTCCACGAATAAATTTTAGCAGCTTGAAATTTTATTCATCAAATAGCCATGTACAGGAAAGGAGGTAGACGCGTTTCACTTGTACGCCACAAGTAGGGTTGCCACCTCATCCCTTTAAAACCGAACACGTATCAATTACACAGGTTCTGTGGCTGATTAAGGTGGTAATTAAACTCACTTGGTGCCTCATCTGCATTAAATTAGCCTCAGAACCTGTGTAATTCATATGTGTTCGGGTTTAAAGGGATGAAGTGGCAACCCTAACCACCAGCTTAATCAATGATTAAGCTTGTGGTGTACGAGTGAAACGCGTCTCCTCTACCTCCTTTCCTGTACATGGCTATTTGATGAATACAATTTCAAGCTGCTAAAATTTATTTGTGAAGTGCAGCCTACCCTTCCTTTTGAGTCTACATGCAATGCGGTGGCGAGCCGGGGCGTGCACCTACGTGGGTCTGGCTGTCGGCTTGAGCGGTGTGTTCCTACTTTTAATTGGAATGCCTTATACTGTACAAGGGTGTGTCATCCAATACAACTCTGTCCGCTATAAGAAAAAAGTGTGCAGGCACATGGGTGGTTGAGAAAGCATGCAAGACTGCACTAGGGAAGGACAATTAATATATACACAGTGTTCTGTTACATGATTTCCATGTAACATAAATATGCAGCTATAGTAATGTTTTTATAGTTGGTTATTACAATGCCATCTTGTGGTTCTTTTGGATATTACACCTTTCTATTGTATTTTCTAAGTGTGTACCTCCCATCCTCTGTGAGCTAACTTCCTCTTCCTAGTTCACTCTACTTTGTAACTTCCTGTTCCTGGTGCACTCTGCTATACTACTTCCTCTTCCTGTGTCCTCTCTCTCATGAGGTAAAGAATATGGCCACATGCTAGAAGGCCTCTCTCAATCTACTCGCATCCTAGGACACATTACTATGTTTTGACCTGCAGTTACCATCTTTCGACCATCTGTCACATTTGTTGTATGCTGTACCTGCTATTCCAATGAATAAACGCTCATGGAAGAAATCGGTAATTGGTGAGTCACTATCT
>BLSH010430183.1:686898-706091 GCA_018402905.1 Glandirana rugosa
GTCACCAGTGGACAAGGTCACACGAACCCATGTCCAGTGAAAGAGAACCGAGATCAGTCGTGGTGACTATAAACTTGTCGGAACTTATAAATTTATTAAATTATCAGTGTGTGTCAGTGAAACTTAACCTCCTACGTGGATGAGTAATGGGATAACAACAGTAGTGAGAAGGGGTGTGAGTGTGTTTCACGAAAACGACAGACGTTTATGAGTGACAATAGATCGTAAAAATGAAGAATAAGTAACATGCATTTATAGTACAATGAATAAGAAGTAAAAATGCTAGATAACAGTGAGTATTTGCAGACAGCAAAAGCACTTTGTGTGAGTGTGGGGAAGAGTGATGACAACAATAGGGTAATGAGTAGGTGCATCCTCCAATTCAAAGTGACTGTGTGTGACTATTAAATTATTTAAATATTCAAGGCTGTTCAAATATCAGTGGTGCTGACTAGAGCCAAGAGAAAGTGACCTGTACCCAAGCACACTGGAACAGGTGACCACTGTGTTCTTGCAATGTCTTATACTGAAAGAAAGGGTAGGCGGCACTCCACGAATAAATTTTAGCAGCTTGAAATTTTATTCATCCAATAGCCATGTACAGGAAAGGAGGTAGATGCGTTTCACTCGTACACCACAAGTAGGGTTGCCACCTCATCCCTTTAAAACCGAACACGTATCAATTACACAGGTTCTGTGGCTGATTAAGGTGATAATTAAACTCACTTGGTGCCTCATCTGCATTAAATTAGCCTCAGAACCTGTGTAATTCATATGTGTTCGGGTTTAAAGGGATGAAGTGGCAACCCGAACCACGAGCTTAATCATTAATGATTAAGCTTGTGGTGTACGAGTGAAACGCGTCTCCTCTACCTCCTTTCCTGTACATGGCTATTTGATGAATACAATTTCAAGCTGCTAAAATTTATTTGTGAAGTGCTGCCTACCCTTCCTTTTGAGTCTACATGCAATGTGGTGGCGAGCCGGGGCGTGCACCTACGTGGGTCTGGCTGTCGGCTTGAGCGGTGTATTCCTACTTTTAATTGGAATGCCTTATACTGTACAAGGGTGTGTCATCCAATACAACTCTGTCTGCTATAAGAAAAAAGTGTGCAGGCACATGGGTGGTTGAGAAAGCATGCAAGACTGCACTAGGGAAGGACAATTAATATATACACAGTGTATATGCAAGCTACAAAAATCTAAAAGAATCTAAAAGAACTTAAAGTAAACCTGTCACAAATGTTTGCAATTCAAACTGAGCCATCTGTAGATGAGGCTACTTTCAGTGAAAACCACATCTCAAAACAATCAGTGATATGCTGATAAAGGGCTGAAATTATATTAAAGTCTTGGCTTTTTCTATAAAACTCCCACCTGGTCTTCCTGATGGTTAGTGATGCTGCCCATAACATCAAGTGCTACGTATATCTGTGGAATATTTTCTTTGAATTCTTTTAACATTCAGATACTGAGCACATACCTAGCATATTTGAAACCCAAAGTGGATTATTTTTTAACCCCCCCCCCTTCTCTATAAGTCAAGATTACTTTCATCAGTTATGAAATTAAGTATACTAATACTGTAATAGCTATAAAAAAACAGAGACAGTTAAAAGTTTCCTCATCTATCAACTTTATCAATATAACCATGTCGGTAAAAATGAACAAATTAAATTCATGGGTTTAATAACAGCGCACATAGTGAAACTTGGGGATAATATGGTCCTCCAAACAGTAAATTAACAATACGATGGCAAATAAGGACAACCCTACAAATGGGCAGTCATATACTATACTTGGACAATAAACAATCAATTGTAATAAGCTAATTGTTACAATATGTGGTCTAAATTGGGTAGTCTTGACCATGCATGAACAACAGATAGGTAGTTGTGGCAATATGCAGGCAATAGAGGGGCAATTTGTGACACATTAACAATCGAGTGCAGCTCTACATAGGGATTAAAGCTTAATTGAACAAGCTGAAGTTAGAAGCTGGCTACCATGCACAGCTACACCAGATTTTGCACTTTCCAATTTTAGTAAATCAACTCCTTGCAGTCATGACAAAACATAGACGACAAACAGGTACTTATGAAAATATGCAGGCAACAAATGGGCAATTAAGATGACGTGCAGGTAACAAATGGGCTGTCATAGCGATATGTGAGGAAAAAAACAACAATTGTGACAATACGCAGGCAATAAATGGACAACCATTACAATAAATGGGCAACAAGCAGGTAATCATGACAATATGCAGGTAAGAACCAGGCAATTGTAAAGATAAATGAACAACAAATAGGCAGCTGTGACAATATGTGGGCAACAAACAGGTAATCATGGCAATATGCTGGCAACAAACATGTAATTGTGGCAATTAGTGGAAAACAAACAAGCAGTTATTCCAATATGTGGGCAGCAAATCGCTAAACATGACAAGACACGGGCAACAAACTGGCAATTGTGTAAATTCCTGGGTAGCAAATGTGTAATCAGCCAATATGTGGGCAAAAGACTGGCAATTGTTACAAAGCGGGGACAACAAACAGGCAATCAATACAATTTCTGGGTAAAGTGATAACAGTGACAATACCTTGAGCCCAGTCAGTGGGGCAAAGCCATATGGTTATAGGCAACAATGTTCCCCACATATGTGGTCAGTTTTTCCTTCACATTGTTGATGTACAACATCCTGCAGCTGTGTGTTGCGAGAGATATGGTTCACCCACCTCACATGCTCTAGGTAACTCTTTTTCATTTTTAATCATTTATTCATCTTGAATTGCTCAGGATTGTGACACGGTGGTGTAGTGGACAGCACTTTTGCCTAGCAGCAAAAGGGTTGCTGGTTCGAATCTCAACCATGACACTACCTACCTGGAGTTTGCATGTTCTCCCTGTGACTGTGTGGGTTTCCTCCGCGTACTCCAGTTTCCTCCCACACTCCAAAGACATGCTGGTAGGTTAATTGGCTCCTGTCTAAACTGGCCCTAGTATATGCATGTATGAATGTGAGTTAGGGACCTTAGATTGTAAGCTCCTTGAGGGTAGGGACTGATGTGAATGTACAATGTATATGTAAAGCACTGCGTAAATTGACGGTGTTATAAAAGTACCTGAAATAAATAAATAATAAATAAACTATACTCAATTGTCACTTCACTTATCATTGTTCCTTCTAATGTGAGATGGTGATAATAACAGCTACACCCAACAGCCAGCACATTCTTAACAAAAAAATGTGACTGTTAGTTAAACTGCTAAATGGTTGCACCCCTTGTAGCTAAGAACAGTTAATTCTGCACTGGTAGCACTACTCTGCATTGAATATAAGGCAATAAATATTTCAGTATGCAACACTAATGAATTCACTGTATTTACAAATGAGCACAGCAAAAAAAGGGAGTAAAAAGAATGGCTGAGTTGCTTCTGCTAATAACAAAGATTATTCAGGTTGTAGAATAGCACAGTTCCCAGCTCTCATTTAAATAGTGGATCAGAAGAGCAGGGCTGTAAGGGTTAATCCTGGAATGTCAGAGCAGATGCCCCAGTAATAATATCTGGCAGTAGCCTGTATTGTCCTGTGACAGCCATGCAAAGCAAGCTCCTGAGGGAAAGCAGTGCACATCCCTGACATTCAGCAGATAGGACCAATGAATACGTAGGCAAAAACCATGCAGGGGCCAATGAAAATTCACTGTGCACTGACTGATAGAGGAGGAAAACAGCCAATGGTGCTGTGCATTACATCTGAGCATCACAGACCCTTTCCCAGCTGGTGATTGTCATGGGAAGGGAGTAGGAGGAATGAGATGTATCAGAGAACAGAAAACACAGATTAATAACAAGGGGCATCCTCACATCCTTTAACCCCTAAAGAAAATCACCGCTTTCAATAAGGTGACCGATGGGATTTCTTCTATCATGGCAGCTCTATACCAGAGCACCGACTCTTCCTCTCCAAATAAATTCTTGGCTTTAAAAGACGTCAGGGAAGTAAAGGAAGAAACCACTTTGGATGAAAAGCTCTTCTTGCTGGCCTGTGAAAAAGGTATGGATGCTAATCTATCTATCTATCTATCTATCTATCTATCTATCTATCTATCTATCTATCTATCTATCTATCTATCTATCTGTCTATCTGTCGATCTATCCATCTATCTATCTATTATCTGTCGGTCTATCTATCTATCTATCTATCTATCTATCTATCTATCTATCTATCTATCGGCATAAAGAATAAACCTGTTTTCGCACCAAGCAGCTGTTTAGGTTGAGGAAATACATATTATGTTTAAATGTAGTATTTTTAAATCCCATAACCCTTAATAGGTGATACCCGTCTGTGTGACCACTATAAATGGTCTCTCTTATTACTTGAATGTGCAATGTTTTCTTTAAACTTACTTTGAGCACCATATCTTGTCTTCTCCTGCTTGTTCTGGTTGCTATTTATCCAAATATTCTAAACGTGCAACCAACGGTTTACAGAATGTTTAAAAAACGCATAGGACCAACTCTACAAACATATTTAAAATTGTTATTCGCATATAGTGTCCAATAATTGTAAGCAAAACAAAAATCACTACTGGCAAAAAATGTATAATGTATTATTATTTATTATTATTTCCATTATTACTTTTATTATTGGTATTATTATTATACAGGATCGATATAGTGCCAACAGTTAGCGCAGCACTTTACAAAATACAGGGAGACAGTAGTGTGATAATACATTGTTGCTTGTGAGAGGTAAGAACTGTGTGGGGATGAGTTGTTTGAGAAATAAAACTCCACTCGTTAGGTATGATAACTAGCATAATGTAATCACTCTATAAATGAAAATGACATAAATACAGTATATTGTCATATTGACTGTGGATTTAGGATTCACCAGTCTGTGTATTTGCATTTAATAAATAGGGTTCTACCATTACTGCACCTACATATTTCTTTTTCATCATGATTCTATAGAGCCATGAATAACTATCCATAGAAAGAATTCACAGATAAACCTACCAGTACCATTTTCTGATCACTGATATCAGTTTCTGATCACCGATACCAGTTTCTGATCACTTACAATCAGTGAAAATATTAAAGTGGAATTCTAGGCAAACAGCCAAAAAATGCAAATGAAATACATACAATGAAGCTGTTTTACCTGCCAAAGGATTTGTGATTTTGTTATCAAGTTCTGAAAATTTCTAGCTTGCCACCCAGGCAACCCTGTCTCACATGGGAGGACTTAAGTTTTCTCTGCTGTGGTAAGGTAACACTTATAAGTCTTTTCCATCCCCACCTGGTGATTGGACAGTGAAAGGAGAAGCAACGGACTGATGATCTCATGTCTCTGCTCCCTCTTCCTATAAGGCCCCTTTCTCACTGGCTTTCCGATCAGGTCCGCCTGTCAGTTTTTCAGGCGGACCTGATCAGATGCTCCATTCACTCCTATGGAGCGGCGGATGTCAGCGGTGACACCCGTTGCTATCCGATCCTGTCCATGAAATCCAGACGGATGGTGACTAGGTTGCCACATCATCCCTTTAATGCAGGACACATATTAATTACACAGGTTCTGTGGCTGATTAAGGTGGTAATTAAACTCACTTGGTGCCTCATCTGCATTAAATTAGTCTCAAACCTGTGTAATTCATATGTGTCCTGGATTAAAGGGATGAGGTGGCAACCCTAATGGTGACCCTGTTTTCCATCTGTCTGGTAGATTGGATAAAAACGGACAGGCAGTCTGTTTTCATCCAATCTCCCCATAGAGGAGAGAGGGGCTCTGACAGGGACCACCCATGTAAAAGGACCCTAAATATGCTTCCTGGACTGCAAACCAAGTAATTGGCTCCTTGTGCTACTTCTCACTCCCCCAGTCTGAACTCTGCAGCACAGGAACTGCAAGAGGCTGAAACCTGAAATGTATATACTTACACTGCCTGCATCAACAAAACACATTTAATGATGTATTATTGATTACAGTGCTGCATTTATTTGTGTATTTTATATCTGCCTGAAGTTATAGCTAGTGGGTGAAAATAATAGTGAGTCAACTAGCATATTCAAAAGGAGGTTGATCATGGCCATCAACCATCAGTGGCAGCTCTAATATTATTCACAGGAAAGGTTTACTTTTAAGGCTCGGTTCATACTACTGCAATCTGAAAGTCGCATGACTTAAGATGCGACTTTGCCTGGCGACTTCCTGGCGATTTTATGGTGACTTGAGTACTACTATGATGTGACTTGTATGCAACTTTAGAAATGACTTTCAGGAATGCCCGGGTAATATTCCTGTAATGTCGGATACAAATCACATCAATATAGATGAGGATCCGACTTGGAGGCAATTTCCATTAAAGTCTATGGGCACAAGTCAGATAGAAGGCACATTGAAGTAATACGGGTACCTTTTCTAAAGTAAAAGTGACTTCAGTAGTGCCAATTAAGACATCTCTCATTGACTAACATGGGATTTCACATGTCATGCGACTTGGGGTCTCAAGTCGGAGCCCAAGTCAGTGTGAACCAAGCTTTATGTGTAAAATGTAGTGAAGCTAACTTGAAATTAACATAGATACAAATGAGTAACCTGTTACTTAGGCATGTTTTCTGCCTGACATATTTTAATGTTATCTTTTTTATGACAAGATCTCACAAAATGATTTACAGTAAACAAGAAAACCTGTCTCAGTATCAACCCTGTAGCCGCAATACTGCTAACAGACACTAGTCAATGGACAATCTGGCAGCTGTAGAGAGACTGACATAATCACAAGCTAAATTCTGGCTGTTATCTGAGTTTAAATCCCAAGGCTCCCCGGAAACCATGAATGGATATGATTCTCAGCATTAAATGTTGAGTGCCTTTTGCTGCTTTCTCTTTGGGTGATTCCCAGAAAATACAGAAAATCTAATAAAAATGCACAAAAGTGAGCTGATTGAGAAGGCAGGTTAAGATGGTCTTACATGAAAAGAACAGGCCAAGCAACCCAGCTTGGGTTTGATCTAAGGCACCCTAGTCTTTAAAGTGTATTTGTTACAGAATGGGTAATCAGCTAAATGATCAGATAAAAAGTAATCATAACTTGCAATTTACTAAACAGGTGAAAAGGTATAATCAATAATGCAAAACAAGTCCAGGATGGCAACGAGCATGCATACACTGTAGAATGCTACAAAACAGATTATGAAAGCTGCACAAACATGGACTCTTCACAGCAATTTCTCTGTGGCTTCTAATGGGTAACGTGGCTGCATAATATAGTTTCTATAAGACTTTACATATAACTACAGAGAATCAAGATGAGAATAGCTACCTCAGTAAAACAGTACAGGGCATGAGCAACTACTTGTGATTATCTTCATAAACAGTGTCCTTCTCAGTGAAGTCCAGGGTAGCTCTGGTAGCACAGGTAAGCAGCTGAAGGGATCCAAAGGCTGAGGACACAATGGGGGGAGGGCACCCCACTAGAACTAGAATACACATTTAACAAATGTTGGTGCTCCCCACTGGGTCATTTGAAGAAGCTGTGTTTGATTGGGCTTCTATTTGGTTGTTCACGTGCTAGTTCTGACAGCGGAGAGAAATTCACGTGATTGCAGAACGCTTGCCCAGCTACCTCAACTTCATCAGGTATGGCCTTTCTGAGCTGATGAGGGAGGGAAACTGAGAAATGTATCTTTCCTGGACATGCCCAGGAACCCATGGAGTTGTGGCAAAAGGAGTTAAAAGATCCTGTGCCTGCGTCTGGTAATTAAATGGGCACTTCATTAAATATCTAAAGCCATAACTTTTTTTTGTAAGTTATGTATAGGGTAGGGAAGAGTTAGATCCCCTGTCTGGTTTTACCCTGTTGTATTATTTCCAGTAGGAAGAGTATCCAATTTTTCCGCCCTGATGACAATAGTCGACAGTCAGCAGTTAAGAAATACAAATTCTGTAGCCAGAACAGAAGTTGAGGGCAAATCTTCTAATGGAGGCATCTCTTCTACATTCGAGGTCTTAAATTGGCGGTTCTCCAGCTGTTGCAAAACTACAAGTACCATGAGGCATTGCACAGCTGACAGTTACAAGCATGACTCCCATAGTCAGAGGCATGATGGGACTTGTAGTTTTGCAACAGCTGGATGGCTGCCAGTTTGAGACTCCTGGTCTAAAAGGATTCTTCTCACTTCCTGTTGTGTTTCTAGGACATAAGAGGGAATCCCACCACCTGAACACAGACTAAAAAAAAAAAAAAAGATATACAATACCTTAATGGAAGTGGCTATACATGAGACAAAATCTTATTTATATGGTTCTTTTGTAGCTACGTTTGGATTTTGGTAAAGGTGAAAAAAAATCCATATACGTGTCAATTAAGGACCGGTATGATTTAAAATACACTAGGCTGCACTTGTTTGATAAAAGAATGTATAATTGTTTATCATATTAACATTATTATTATTTTTATACGGTACATGATTTATATAGCATTTATTGGTAATATATTTCTGATGTATGTTATTATGCTTGTGTATCACATGTTAATAAGATATCTAGTAACCCTTCCCAAAACATCAGAAGTTGATGATATATCGTCCAATTGCCTAAAAACAATCATTTAAAAATCCTCCTCTGCCTCTATTATCTCAAGAAAAAACAGTTTCCCCTAATATAATTGTTGGGCAGCAAAAATTTTGAACTGCCTACTGTTTTTCCTTCAGAAATTGTACAGTAGGTAGCATACTTTTTCAGTGTTCTTTAAATCCTCTGGTAGCTGTCATCATAAGCTTTGTATGTTTGTGGGCAACAATATGTAATCACATTGAGTATATTACTGTCTAATCTCTTCATAATACTACACGAGTGTGCAGTGGTCCAAAGCCCTAAGTCTGGCGACCCAACAAGCCATCCAGAAATCTTTTTATTTCCAGTATATACCTAGCTGACTGCCTTACTTAGGAATGTATGTTACTGTCTCCTGCAGATTATTGTATGCAGTAAACTACCCACCATTGCTCCGGTGCTTAAAAAGCCTTATGGAATCATCAAAGTCATTTTGGATTTCTTGGCTGGGCAGGATTACAGAAGTCACAATTTCACTTTTCCCCAATATACACTGTACATTTTCAGAGTTCTTACAGTTGAAGTTCTGACCTTTAAGAAGTCAAGAATAATTTGGAGACCTGCCAAAGTGGCTAAAAAAGTTAACCACTTGGCCTCCAGAACAATTACCCCCTTCAAGATCAGGCCATTTTTTGCCATACGGCACTGCGTTACTTTAACTGACAATTGGGGGGTCATGCAATGCTGTACCCAAACAAAATGTGCGTCATTTTTTTCTCCCACAAATAGAGCTTGCTTGTGGTGGTATTTGATCACCACTGCATTTTTTGTGTGCTATAAACAAAAAATGACCAACATTTTTGAAAAAAAAAAAAAAATAATATTGTTTACTTTCTGCTATAAAATATACCCAATAAAAAAAATAGAAACATCCAATCGTTTTGATAAATTTAGGCCGATATGTATTCTGCTTCATGTTTATGGTAAAAAAAAATCCCAATAAGCGTATATCGATTGGTTTACGTGAACTTTATAGCGTCTACAAACTATGGTATATATTTATGGAATTTTTATTTTATTTTTTACACTAGTAATGGTGGCGTTCAGCGACTTATAGCAGGAGTGCGATATTGCGATGGTCAATCGGACACTAACTGACATTTTTTGACACTTTGCAAGAACCAGCGCCACTAATACAGTGATCAGTGCTAAAAATATGCACTATCACTGTACGAATGAAACTGGCTGGGAAGGGAATCTAGGGCAAACAAAGGGTTAACTGTGTGCCTAGCCAGTGTTTGTGTGTACTGTATGTGCTGTTTTTTTTTTATTCATAAAATCCATCCCTTCACCCTTTTCAGAATGGATATCTGCCTTGTTTACAAAGGCAGATCTCCATTCTGTGTGTTTTACTGAAGATCAGTTGGTGCCGGCGGACATCCAGTGCCCGGCAGCTGCAGATCGGCTTCTGTTGTGATTAGTCATAGCAGAAGTGGCCCGCTGGTGGTGCGTGCACCCTAAAGGCGACAGTGCTACATCACGTATATATACATGATTTTACACAGGGGGGCTGCCCTGTAGCTGTAAATCTGCTATAGGGTGGTCCGGAAGCGGTTAATGGCTAGGGATGGGCCGAACGGACCCCTGTTCGGTTTGCACCAGAACTTTCAAATACCGCAAAAGTTCGGACCTGAATAACGAACCACATTAAAGTCAATGGGACCCGAACGTCAAAAATCAAAAGTGCCCATTTTGAAGGCTTATATGCAAGTAATTGGGCATACAATGGTTATAGGGGTATGGGTCCTGCCCTGGGGGACATGTATCAATGAAAAAAAAAGTTTGTAAAAAATGTAATTTTTAGCCGGTTCCACACCGCGCGCTGTATATTTACAGCGGCGGTGTGGACGCTGAGCGCGAATTGCCGTAAAAAGGCGGCGACTCACGCAGGCGCAGCTAGGGAGCGATCGCGCGCTGCCGGCGGCGCGCTCACGTGCCCGACACACTCTGGAGGAGTGTGCCTGCGGCTTGGGCGGACCCGATGTCCGCCGGCGAGCCGCGATGAGCTGCTTAAGCCAAAGAGCGGGGAACCGCCGATGTAAACACGGCGGTTCCCGGCTCTTTCAATGGGGACATAGGAGATCTACTGATCCCTGTCACTGGGATCAATTAGATCTCCTATGTCCATGTTAGCCCAGCCCCCCCACAGTTAGAACACGCCCAGGGAACACTGTTAACCCCTAGATCTCCCCCTGCAGGTTAACCCCTTCACTGCCAATGACATTTATACAGTAATCAGTGGATATTTACATTTCTGATCGCTGTATAAATGTCATTGGTCCCAAAAAAGTGTCAAAAATGTCCGACATGTCCGCCCCAATATCGCAGTACCGCTAAAAATCGCAGATCGCCGCCATTACTAGTAAAACATAAATAAATAAATAAAAACCCCAGAAATGAATTCTCATCATCCGTAAACGCGGCCACTTTTACGCAAACCAATCAATAAACGCCGATTACGATTTTTTTTACCAAAAATTTGAGGAAGAATATAAATCGGCCAAAACTGATGAAAAAATTATTTTTTAATTTTTTTTTGGATTTGAATTTTAGCAAAAAGTAAGAAATATTGTTTTTTTTGCAAACTTGTCGCTCTTTCTTTGTTTATAGCGGTGATCAGAAATGACGCAGCGGTGATCAAATACCACCAAAAGAAAGCTCTATTTGTAGGAAAAAAAGGACGCAAATTTTGTATGGGTACAACGTCGCACGACCGGACAATTGTCAGTTAAAGCGAGGCAGTGCCGAATCCCAAAAAGTGCTAACATGGGAAATTCTTCTGGGGCTGAAGTGGTTAAATTAGCAGTGATTTTTTGATTTGTAAAAATGAAAAATGAAAAATTCCTTCCAATATAGTGCTGGGGGGGCCCCTTAGTCTACCTGTAAAGTGGCAGATCTGTACCATGTCTAGAATCTGCTGCAGCAATAATTGCATTTATAAAGCCAAAAAAATGACATTTTCCCTGCAAGCTGCCTTTGTTTTGCTCAGCAAAAGCTGGGGAGCCAGTGTGTATGATGAGGCCACAATGTAGAGCACTGGGAACAAGATTAGAGATTTTTTGCATAAATTCTGGTGTCACTTTGACTTTGGATAGAAGTAACTGGTGCGGAAAAATTGGGCTTTGGGTGTCGGTGGTGCCTTCACATCATAACCCTATAAAGGTGCTTTTCATTAAGGCAATAATTGGCCTTTCTGTAAAAAAATTGCAATGATATGCACCTGTCAAAGAGGTGCAGAAAAATTGGTCTTTGGGTGTCGGTGGCGCCTCCCCACCGTAACTCTATAGAGGTACTCTTGATGAAAGCAAGAATTGGCCTTGCTGTAAAATATTGCAATGATATTCACCTGTCAAACAGGTGCAGAAATATTGGTCTTTGGGCGTTGGTGGTGCCTTCCCACTGTAACCCTATAGAGGTACTCTTGATGGCGGACACCTTCTACAACACTCCTCTCTTGACCAAAAGAAGACTCAAAACTAGGTTTTCCACAAAACTTCAATAAAATTCTCTTTAACGTGTCCTCAAGTGATTTTATTTTCTGTACCCTCTGTGGGGACAGGAAGAGTTCTGAGACCTTCCCCTGATAAGAGTGGTCAAGGAGGGTTGCCAACCAGTAATGATCCTTCTCCTTAATGCCACGTATTCTTGGGTCCTTTTGCAGGCTTTGAAGCATGAGGTTGCCCATGTGCATCTGGAGCTTCCTCCTCCCAGCCACGTACTACCCCCAAGGGTCCTGGGGTTGGAAAGCCATCGCTTACAGATTGACTCTTCTTCGAAGCCTATGAAAGTGCCAGAATCCTCCCCCTCATCCTCCTATCCTCTCCTGTGTGTTTTGTGACATAGGAATGATGGAATGACATAGAATGCTGGATAAAGTGGGCCTTGAGAGGAAAGGAAGTCCTCCTCTTCCTCCTGCTGCTCTGCCTCCAGTGCCCTGTCCATAATGCCATGCAGAGTCTGCTCCAGCAGGAACACAACCGGGATCGTGTCACTGATGCATGCACTGTCACGGCTCACCATCCTTGTGGCCCCCTCAAATGGTGACAGTACAGTGCATGCATCCTTAATGATCAGCCATTAGCACAGGGAAAAAAGCAGAGGCGGCCTGAGCCTGCTGTCGTGCCGTACTCGCACAGGTACTTGTTGATGGCCCTCTGCTGCATGTATAGCCACTGCAGCATTGCCAAAGTTGAGTCCCACCTGGTGGGCATGTCACAAATCAGGCGGTTTATGGGTAGGTGGAATTCCCTCAGAATTTCAGCCAACCGAGCACTGGCTGTGTATGACCGCCTGAAATGGCTACAGACTCTTCTGGCCTGCTTTAGCATACCTTCCAACCCTGGGTACGTATTTATGAAATGCTGCACCACCACACTGAGGACATGTGCCAGGCATGCCCTGTTGCTAGGTAGATTATGCTTCTATTTCTTATCAAATCTATCTATTCTAGCAATTAGCAACAGAAGCACAGCTAGAGAGAAATTCCAAAGATTTTTTTTTTCTTTGGAGTTTCTCTCTAGCTGTGCTGCTGTTGGTTAATAATTATAGTTAATTTTTATTTTTATTTCTTACTTTTTTTTTGGTGGGGCGTTGCCCCAGGAGCCCTTATGGGCGAGCCTCAACTGGTGTGACCCCAACCCGAACCCAGACATTTGAGAAAAAATCCGGGTTCGGGTATTTTTTCATGCCTGATGAATAGCTGCAGGGCAGCCAATCAACAAGTGTTTCACTCATTTGCCCTTAGAAGCCACCACAGCCATGCCTACTAATGGCATGGCTGAGATTGGCCAGTGCATCATGTGACCCAAAGCGAGCACCCGCGCTGAGGAAGTCCCGCCCAGGACGTAACGAGTATGTGGAGGAGCGGCGTCTGACGTCACCCGCGGCCATCTTAGTGTCAGCATTGCATGCACTGAGTCAACAACGCTGTCTACAACGCTTTGAATCATGCACTTGGAACGAGTGCTTTTTATGTGGGAGTACATCGTTTAATGAAGCAAGTGTGGAGCCCAGCTGGTATCGTTATCACTCTATTCCTCTGTTTTGGAAGGTGCATTATGTGCCTTGTGGTCCTGGAAGGGAGGTGAGAGGCAGTGTGTTTCTGTGTTCGGTGGAGGACTCCGTTTGCACACCTGTGTTTGTTTGCGTTTCTACAGCACCAGAGGGACCATCTCCTTTCTCTAAATGAACTGTTATTACACATACAGAGAGCACTAGATGTGTACCCCTTTCTTTTTTTCTATATATCTATCGTGGAAACCTGGCTGACCATATCTGCAGCATTAGTGCAAAGATATTAGCCCCAGAGGGGAAGGCACATTTGAGGCTTCTTAGCCTGCAGTTATAAGGTGAGCGGCAACCTACACTGATTCTGAGTATACACTCTCATACCAAGGAGATTTATTTCTATACTGAAGAGTTTATTATCTGAAGGACCTTTATGAACTTTACTTATTGAGATGAAAATGTATGTTGTGTCACTTAGCATAGCTCTGTACTTTATAGATTTACATCATGTGACCTAGCCTCTATGGAGTCACGTAGTGCTGCATGTCACATTATCTCATACTAGTGTAGGGAGAGGATGCTGCTGCTGTGAGGGACAGATTAGCTTTAGAAAATCTGTTAAAAACAGCGATTTATTGATGGGTGGGTGCTAGAGGAGATTTTGTTTGCTAAGCAAAGTGCCTCATATATAACCTAAGCAATTTTTCTGTTTGTTAGGTGGGTGTTTTCAGACATTTTTGCAAGTGCAGTGCACTTGCAACTGCTTGTGTGTCAAGGACACTACTTTAATCGTGTTCTGTTAGTTCAGTTGGCAACATTTTGGCATATTTAAATACTGCTCTTACATTGCAGTTAGACAAATTAAAAATGTTTTTGTGCAAAATATTACTTTTGCGGCCAGCGGGGCATTTCTTGCACAAAATTAAAAAGTGCATCTATATTGCTGGTTTAAAAAAAAAAATGTAAATGCTACATTTGCGGCCAGAGGTGCATTTCTTGCACAAAAATAAAAAGTGCGTCTACATTGCTGATTTAAAATAAAAAAAAATATTCAAAATACTACATTTGCGGCCAGTGGTGCATTTCTTGCACAAAAATAAGAAGTGAGTCTACATTGCTGGTTTAAAAAAAAAATATTCTAAATACTACATTTGCGGTCAGCGGTGCATTTCTTGCACAAAAATAAAAAGTGCATCTACATTGCTGGTTTAAAAAAAAAATCCTAAATACTACATTTGCGGCAAGCGGTGCATTTCTTGCACAAAAATAAAAAGTGCATCTACATTGCTGGTTTAAAATAAAAAAAATATTCGAAATACTACATTTGCGGCCAGTGGTGCATTTCTTGCACAAAAATAAGAAGTGAGTCTACATTGCTGGTTTAAAAAAATATATATTCTAAATACTACATTTGCGGCCAGTGGTGCATTTCTTGCACAAAAATAAAAAGTGTGTCTACATTGCTGGTTTAAAAAAAAACACAAAATACTACATTTGCAGCCAGCGGTGCATTTCTTGCACAAAAATAAAAAGTGCGTCTACATTGCTGGTTTAAAATAAGAAAAAATATTGGAAATACTACATTTGTGGCCAGAGGTGCATTTCTTGCACAAAAATAAAAAGTGCATCTACATGCAAAAAAAAAGAATAATAAATAGTGCTACATAGTACATTTGCACCTTGCTGTGCATTTCTTGCACAAAATTAAAAAGGGCGTTGACATTGCTGGTTTGAAAAAAAAAAAAATAGTGCTACATAGTACATTTGCACCTTGCTGTGCATTTCTTACACAAAATTAAAACATGTGTCGACATTGCTGGTTTAAAAAAACAATACAAAATAGTGCTACATAGTACATTTGCACCTTGCTGTGCATTTCTTGCACAAAATTAAAAAGTGTGGCTACATTACTGGTTTAAAAAGAAAAGAATAATAAATAGTGCTACATAGTACATTTGCACCTTGCTGTGCATTTCTTGCACAAAATTAAAAAGTGCGTCGACATTGCTGGTTTAAAAGAAAAAAATAGTGCTACATAGTACATTTGCACCTTGCTGTGCATTTCTTGCAAACAATTAAAAAGTGCGTCGACATTGCTGGTTTAAAAAAAAAAAAAAAAAAAATAGTGCTACATAGTACATTTGCCCCTTGCTGTGCATTTCTTGCACAAAATTAAAAAGTGCGTCTACATTGCCGGATTAAAAAATAAAATCAATTTGTGCTAAATAGTACATTTACATCCAGAATGAGGAGAGCATCAAATAAGGGACGTGGTGCTGCTGGTGTTGGTGGTGTTGGTGAAGCCCCTGTTACAAGGAGAGGACGTGGTTGATCTGTGCCAGCTACACCCACAAGTGATACACCTTCCTCAGGTGTGAGTAGCCGACAGAACCTTCAGCGTTATATGGTAGGCCCGAATGCCGCTCAACGAATGGTGAGGCCAGAACAAGTACAGGCGATAGTAGATTGGGTGGCTGACAATGCCTCCAGTTCCTTCACATTGTCTCCCACCCGGTCCCTTGCTGAAAGCTCAGAGTTGGCACCTGAACCCCATGGCCATCTGTCTTTCACCTCAGCCCCTTGTAAATCAGCCAAGCAGTCTGAGCCCCAAGTCATGAAGCAGTCTCTTATGCTTTATGATGACTCTGCTGGTGTGCTTTCCATGGGCCATCCACATAGCCCTGCCTCAGAAGTGGAAGACATTGAGTGCACCGATGGCCAACCACTTCTGTTTCAGGATGAGGACATGGAAACACAGCCACAGCACGTCTCTGATGATGACGAAACACAGGTGCCAACTGCTGAGGCTTTCTACAGTGTGCAGACTGACAAGGAGGGCAGTGGTGAAGAGTGGGTGGAAGATGATGTGGAGGATGATGAGGTCCTAGACCCCACATGGAATGTAGGTCCTGTGAGTGACGTGTGCAGTTTGGAGGAAGAGGTGGTGGTCGCACAGAGGCACCAGCACAGCAAAAGAGGAAGCAGGTTGCAAAAGCGGAGTGACCATCCCCTAGAGAGTACACCTGCTACTACCCACCGCACCCAGAGACCTAGCACACCAAAGGCAGCTCAAAGGAGTTCCCTGGCATGGAAGTTCTTCAGACAATGTGCTGACAACAAGACACGAGTGGTTTGCACGCTGTGCAATCAGAGCCTGAGGCGAGGCATAAATGTTCTAAACCTGAGCACAACCTGCATGACCAGGCATCTACATGCAAAGCACGAGCTGCAGTGGAATAAGCACCTCTTCCTCGACCTCTACAGTGCCAGTGTCACCTGCCACCCAGCAAACAGATGATGTGACAGCAACGCCACCATGTCCGCCACCGTCCCCAAGCATTTCCACATGGTCCCATGGAAACTTACAGCTGTCCATCTCCCAAACACTGGAGAGAACGAGAAAGTACCCCCCTACCCACTCGCGATCCCTGGCCCTGAATGCCAGCATTTCAAAATTCCTGGCCTTTGAAATGCTGTCATTCCGTCTGGTGGACACGGACAGTTTTAAAAACCTGATGGAGGTGGCTGTCCCACAGTACATGGTTCCCAGCCACCACTACTTTTCCAGGCGAGCCATCCCTTCCCTGCACACTTGACAAATGTAGTGGCAGGTGGGCCTGAGGCGGATAGCAGTTTGGCGCATGTCCTTCCGCCACCGAGGATCGCAGGGCATTTCTCTTTGCCTCCTGTTGCCTCCTCCTCCTGCTCCGCTTCCTCCTCCTCTACCACCTCCTCATCCGGTCAGCGTAACACCTTCACCACCAACTTCAGCACATCCAGGGGGAAACGACAGCAGGCTGTTTTAAAACTGATATGTTTGGGGGATAAACCCCACAATGCGCAGGAGCTGTGGACGGGCACTGAACAACAGACCGATGAGTGGTTGTTGCCACTGAGCCTCAAGCCCGGCCTGGTGGTGTGCGATAATGGGCAAAATCTCGTAGCAGCTCTGGGCCTAGCCGGTTTGACGCACATCCCTTGCCTGGTGCATGTGCTGAACTTGGTGGAGCAGACAATTCTAAAAACTACCCAGATATGTTAGAGCTGCTGCAGAAAGTGCGGGCCGTCTGTGCGTGCTTTCGGCGTTCTCACGCTGCTGCTGCTCGCCTGTCTGCACTGCAGTGGAACTTCGGCCTTCCTGCTCAACGGCTCCTATGCGACATGCCTCAGCTGCAGCGCACTCGGGTCAGTCGCTCTGTGGAACAGCACCACTTCACCACCAACGAGTGGGCCTCCATGTGAGACCTGTATACCATATTGCGGGGTTTCGAGTACTCCACCAACATGGCCAGTGCCGATGACGCTGTTCTCAGTGTTACTATCTCACTTCTATGTCTCCTTGAAAAAAACACTTTGGGCGATGATGGAAGAGGATGTGGCACAGGAGGAAGAGGAGGAGGAAGAGGGGTCAGTTCCACTGTTATCAGGCCAGTCATTCACAAGTGGCTCGGAGGGTGGGTTCCTGCACCAGCATAGGCCAGGTAAAAAAATTTCAAGCCAGGGCACAGTTCTGGAGGATGAAGAGGACAAGGATGATGAGGAGGAGGAGGAAAGATTTTCACAGCAGGGTGGCACCCAACGCAGCTCGTGGGCATCACTGGAGCGTGGCTGGGGGGATACGGAGGACACAGATGATACACCTCCCACAGAGGACAGCTTGTCTTTGCTTCTGGGCAGCCTGGCACACATGAGCGAAAACATGCTGCAGTGCCTGCTCAACGACAGCTGAGTTGCCCACATTGTAAGTTGTGCTGATTACTGGGTGGCCACCCTGCTGGATCCCCATTACAAGGATAATGCGCTGTCCTTAATTCCCTCACTGGAGCGTGATCGGAAGATGCGCGACTAACAGCGCACGCTGGTAGACGCGCTGCTGAGGGCATTCCCAAATAACACCGGGGGCTCAGTGGAAGCACAAGGCGAAGTCAGAGGAGGAGAAAGAGGTCACCAACGCAGCTGTGGCATCGCCAGCACCTCAGAAGGCAGGGTTAGCATGGCCGAAAAGTGGAAAAGCGTTGTCAGCAGCACGCCACAACAAACAGCACCACCAGCTGATAGGCATTGTCTTAGCAGGAGGCAGCATTTCAGTAACATGGTAGAACAGTATGTGTGCACACGCCTACACGTACTGACTGATGGGTCTGCCCATTCAACTTCTGGGTCTCCAAATTGGGCACATGGCCTGAGCTTGCCCTTTATACCTTGGAGGTGCTGGCCTGCCCTGCAGCCAGTGTATTGTCTGAACGTGTGTTTAGCAGGGCAGAGGGCGGTATCACAGACAAGCGCAGCAGCCTGTCCACAGCCACGTGGACAAGCTAACGTTTATTAAAATGAACCAGGCATGGATCCCACAAGACTTGTCTGTATCTTGTGCACAATAGACATTTATACCGGCCTCACACAGCCACTGATATACTTAATTAAACATATTCTTTTTTTTTTATAGAACATAAGTCTTTATTGGAATTTGTAACAGGAGAAACATGAAAAATAAACAATGGTACATTTTATATGGAAAAAGTGAACCCGTGCTAGAACATATCTGGGTTTGTCTGCAGATAGT
>BLSH010430183.1:712407-729436 GCA_018402905.1 Glandirana rugosa
ACCTCCTCTACCTCTACTACTACTACTCCAGTGACTACGCTGAACCCACGGTCTATCTCGTCTCCTCCTTTGACTTCCACTCCGCCGTGTTGGGGTTCCTCCGGCTGTAGTTCTTTCTCATCTCTCGTCGGTGGGATAAGGTAGTGTAAGACGTCGACAATAGAGGGTCGGGTGAAGGGTTTCGTGTCGACAGACCCGGAAAAAGTCGTGTAGACGTCGTCTAGCGTGACAACGAAAGACGTTTGACACAAAATCCTAGATTCTTTCAGCTGCTCTTGCCAACCGGCTGAGTGGTTGGGCGTTAAATGCCTTGTAAAGCATGTGATAACCAAATGGCTGGTGTTTTTGCCACGTTTGATGTGCCTAAAACACAGTTTGCAGAAAGCAACAGTGCGATCTGCTGCAGATGTGCTGAAAAAGGCCCAGACAGCTGTGCTTTGGGAAGTGGGCTGGGAGATAACAGCTGCAGAATGTGATGGAATAGGGTGGCTGCTCTCTACTCTTTCTTGATGTCGGCCTCCTTGGGGTTGTGCCGCCTCACCTTCAGTTTCCTCCTCTGCTCTATCTGGCACCCAAGTCGCATCAGTGACCTCATCATCATCATCTCCATCTCCTCCATCTTCTTCATCATCATTACCACTGGAGACAACTTGGCAATATGCTGCGGCTGGAGGAACATGAATGCCAATTTGTCTACCAGTGTTCACCCCTCTCTCTAGGCTCATGTTCCTGTCATCCTCAACCTCAGAACCAACATCTGAATCCAGTAATGGCTGGGCATCATCAAGGAGCAAGTGGCTGACGCTGTGGTCTAATAACTCAGCTGACTCCTCCATGGCTGATGTTGGGGCTAAGGCAGGAATACATGTGGACAAGGAGGCAGGTTTATCCACTCTGGCAACTGCAGGGGACTGCACACTTGTCTCTGCATGCATGACAGAGAATGAGAAAGGTTTAGTAAGCCAGTCCACCACCTCCTCTGCATGCTGTGGCTGAATAGCACGGGCAAACTCCCTATACAGAGGAAATGATGCCCTGCCTGAGAACTGAACACCACGTCCACCTTTGCCTGTGGACACATTTGTTGCTGGCCCCCTTACAGTGCCACGGGAATGTCTGCCTATCCTTGTTGTCCTCCCAGACATTATTGGGAGGGAGGGGGTGGTGCTTATTAGCAAATGTAAAGAAGAAGTGGAAATCTGTACGTAGATGCACACTGTCAATGCAAAGTGGTGTTTGGTGCACTTTAAATTGAGAACTCACACTAAACAGACACACTCCACAGATACACTATAATATACTGCAATATAATGCGTCAAACGTACGATGACACACAGAACTATATGGCGCTAAACTTGCAGTAATGCACACACAAGTAAATGGCATTAAACTTAGTAACGCAAAAAACGATATGGCGTTAAATTGACACTAACTCACACAAAATTATATGGCGTTAAACAGGCAGTAGCGCACACAGAACTATATGGCGTTAAACTGGCAGTAATGCACACAAAACTATATGGTGTTAAACTGGCAGTAACGCACACAAAACTATATGGCATTAAACTGGCAGTAACGCACACAGAACTATATGGCGTTAAACTGGCAGTAAAGCACACAGAACTATATGGCGTTAAACTGGCAGTAGCGCACACAGAAGTAAATGGCATTAAAATTAAACTGGCAGTAACGCACAAAACTATATGGCGTTAAACTGGCAGTAACGCACACAAAACTATATGGCGTTAAACTGGCAGTATCGCCCACAGAACTGTATGGCGTTAAGCTGGCAGTAACACACACAAAACTATATGGCGTTAAACTGGCAGTAACGCACACAGAAGTAAATAGCGTTAAACTTGCAGTAACGCACAAAACTATATGGCGTTAAACTGGCATATATATATATACCTTCCTAGTGTGTATTTTACATATATATATATATATATATGCAATGCCTTTAGTGTAGTAGACTATATACAGCTAATTGAGTGTATATAGTATACAGCGTCCGTTTAGGCCTGTGGTTCTCAACTCCTGTCCTTGGGACCCACTAACAGGCCAGGTTTGCAGGATAACTGAAATGTATCACAGGTGATATCAATTGCTGCTCAGGGATTGCAGTATTGTAGTCGGCATCTTCCCAAGATAATACTTAAAATCTGGCCTGTTGGTGGGTCCTGAGGACAGGAGTTGAGAACCACTGGTTTAGGCAGTGCAAGAATATATATATATATATTGTAATGTTTGGGGTTGTTTAGCTCAAGTGTAGCGCCTGTTAGTGAGAACAGTCCACGCCAAAATGTTCCTTTTCTTGTTGGCCCACTTTTAATAACGAAAGTTTAGAAAAGAAAAACAGCACAGTTTCCCTCGCAGGGGGTTTCCACCATCAGCATCAAATAATCGTATATTCAGCCTCCTGGCTTACACAGGCAACATAGCAAATAAAAAATACCAAGCCACCTGGCTCTTTAGCAGTAGAGCCACTGCTCCGGCTCCAACATGGAGCCCTCCTGACTCCTGTCAGCAAACTCAGGCTTGGGTCTCTGGCTTCTCCAGTGCACACAAGCACTCTCTGGCTTCTCCAGTGCACACAAACACTCTCTGGCTTCTCCAGTGCACACAAGCACTCTCTGGCTTCTCCAGTGCACACAAACACTCTCTGGCTTCTCCAGTACACACAAGCACTCTCTGGCTTCTCCAGTGCACACAAGTACACCCTGGTTTCTCCCGTGCACACATGCACACCCTGGCTTCTCCCTTGCAAGCCTGGACTCCTCGGAAGGGTGGAGCCCAGAACCATGGTCAGGTGTCTACAAATAGCCCAGCACACACCTGACCAGTCAGTGTGCTGGTGGATCGCAAAATCTGGACCCAGGACTGTCGATTTCATCCCACCCGGATCAGGTCCCAAAACCAATTTTTCTAAACAAAGAGGAAACTGAAAAAACAGTTTCCTCTCCAATATGCAAACTTCCTGCAGCCCCTCAACCCGCCTGGTTGAGAATCCTGTGTCCTTTACCTGGTGAGGTACCACACTACCACAATATATATACACAGCGTATTGAGTGTACACTATATATCAATGCATTATAGTGCATTCGGGGGTGTATGTACGGTATATAGTACACTTGACGTGGTGTCTTAAAACATATACAGTTTTTAACCCCCGGAGCCCTTTTTTACATTTGTTGTTTACAAGTTAAAATCATTTTTTTTGATCGAAAAATACTTAGAACCCCCAAACATTATATATATTTTTTTCAAACACCCTAGAGAATAAAATGGCAATCGTTGCAATAGTTTTTGTCACACGGTATTTGCGCAGCGGCCTTTCAAGCGCTTTTTTTTTGGAAAAAAAACACCTTTTTGAGTTAAAAAAATAAGACAACAGTAAAGTTAGCCAAATGTTTTGTATATTGTGAAAGAGGATGTTATGCTGAGTAAATAGGTACCATACATGTTAGGGTTGAAAATTGTGCACACTCGCGGAATGGCAACAAACTCCGGTACTTAAAAATCTCCATAGGCGACACTTTAAATTTTTTTAACGATTACCAAGTTAGAGGTGCAGAGGAGGTCTTTTGCTAGAATTATTGCTCACACTCTGGCAATCGCAGCGATACCTCACATGTGTGGTTTGAACACCGTTTTCATATGGGAGCGCGACTTATGTATGCATTTTCTTTAGTGCATGAGCTCGCGGGGACGGGGACGCTTAAAATTTTTTTTTTTTTTTTTTTTATTTATTTTATTTTATTTTATTTTTTCTTTTAACACTGTTCTTTAAAAAAAAAAAAAAACTGATCACTTTTATTGCTATCACAAGGAATGTAAACATCCCTTGTGATAGTAATATATATATATATAACAGGTACTCTTTATGGAGGTAGGGTCTAATCGGCTGTTATCAACAGATAGCCGGCCACCTGCTCTAAAAAATGGTACTAGGGTATAGCCTGTAGCTGCAGACTATAAGTAAGTATAAGTAAAAAAAAAAAAGTAAAGTGACACCGTACCCACGAGCTTGCGCAGCAAAGAAAGCGCATGCATAAGTCACGCCCCCATATGAAAACGGTGTTCAAACCACACATGTGAGGTATCGCCGCGATCGCCAGAGTGTGAGCAATAATTCTAGCAAAAGACCTCCCCTGTGCCTCTAACCTGGTAACCGTTAATTATTTTTAAAGCATAGCCTATGGAGATTTTCAAGTGCCGGAGTTTGTTGCCATTCTGCAAGTGTGCTCAATTTTCAACCGTAACATGTATGGTATCTATTTACTCAGCGTAACCTCCTCTTTCACAATATACAAAAAAATTGGGCTAACTTTACTGTCGTCTTATTTTTTAACTCAAAAAAGCAATTTCTCTCCAAAAAAATTGCGCTTGAAAGACCGATGCGGAAATACCGTGTGACAAATAGTATTGCAATGATCGCCATTTTATTCTCTAGGGTGTTTGAAAAAAAAAAATATAATGTTTGGGGGTTCTAAGTAATTTACAACAGCAGGTCCTGTTCCTGCGCCCAACAAGAGTAACTGCAAGGGGTTACAGTGTTGTGGCACCGCCAACACCCAAGGCCCAATTTTTCAGCACCTGTTTGACTGGGGCATGTCATCACAGTTTTTAAAATCATTTACAACAGCAGGGCCCTCACCAAACTTAAAAAAATAAATTGCATAGGGTTCCCCCCCAAAGTCCGTAACAGACCCTTCAGGTTTGGTATGTATTTTAAGGGGAACCCCGCCAAAAATAAAAAATAAATTGCGTAGGTGTTCCCCAAAGTCCATACCAGGCCCTTTAGGTCTGGTATGGATTTTAAGGGGAACCCCGCGCCAAAATAAATTAAAAAATTGCGTAGGGGTCCCCCCTAAAGTCCGTACCAGGCCCCACAGGTCTGGTATGGATTTTAAGGGGAACACTGTGCCAAAATTAGAAAAAAAAATTGTGGACCCCCCCCCCCAAGTCCACACCAGGCCCTTCAGGTCTGGTATGGATTTTGAGGGAAACCCCGCGCCAAAATAAAAAAAATTGCGTAAGGGTCCCCCCAAAATCCAAACCAGACCCTTATCCGAGCACGCAGCCCTGGCATGGCAGGAGGGGGTGGGGACGAGCGAGCGCCCCCCCCCTCCAAACCATACCAGGCCACATGCCCTCAACATGGGGAGGATGCTTTGAGGTCGCCCCCAAAGCACCTTGTCCCCATGTTGATGGGGAGAAGGGCCTCATCCCCACAACCCTGGCCGGTGGTTGTGGGGGTCTGCAGGCAGGGGGCTTATCAGAATCTGGAAGCCCCCTTTATTAAGGGGGCCCCCAGATCCTGACCCCTCCCATGTGAATAGTTATGGGGTACATTGTACCCCTACCCATTCACCAAAAAAGGAGTGTAGTGGTAAAAAAAACAAGAGTTTTACAAGTTTTTGACAAGTCCTTTATTGTGTAAAATAGCTCTTTTCTTTTCTTCTTTCTTCCTCCATCTTCCCCTGGCCCAGTCCTTCTTCTGGTCTTGTGCTTCTTCTTTTAGTCTTCTTGCTTCCTCCCTTCATCTTCAATCTTCATCTTCTTCTTCCTTCCTCTTCACCAACACCGTTCTCCCCGCTGCTGCAGCCCGGCCCTTGCACGTCTCCCAGAATGGGCGGTCTTCACAATGACAGTTCTTTTATTAGAAGGGGCGGGGCCACCCAGTGACATAACCGGGTGAACCCGCCCCCTTCTGATGTAATGCGCTGTCAGAGGGAGCCGGTCATCCATTTACGTCACCGGGTGGCCGCGCTCCTTCTTACAAAAAACTGTAATTGTGAAGACTGCCCATTCTGGGAGACGCGCAGGGGCCAGGCTGCAGCAGCGGGGAGAGCGGAGGCAGAAGACCAGAAGAAGGACCGGGACAGGAGAAGATGGAGGAAGAAGAAAGATGAAAAGAGCTATTTTACACAATAAAGGACTTGTCGAAAACTACCTCTTGTTTTTTGTAACACTACACTCCTTTTTTGGTGAATGAGTAGGGGTACAATGTACCCCATACCTATTCACATAGGGGGGCGGGATCTGGGGGCCCCCTTATTAAAGGTGGCTTCCAGATTCCGATAAGCCCCCCCACCCACAGACCATCACAAGCACCGGACAAGGTGCTATGAGGTGGGGGGGGCAAAGCCCCCCTCCCCCAAAGCACCCATACTCCCCATGTTGAGGGCATGTAGCCTGGTACGGTTCAGGAGGGGGGTGCTCGTCCGCCCTCCCATCCTAACTGGCCAGGGCTGCATCTCGGATAAGGGTCTGATTTGGATTATAGGGGGAACCCCGCGTCAGTTATTTTAAAATTTGGTGCGGGGTTCCCCTTAATATCCAAACCAGCCCCGAAGAGCCTGGTTTGGACTGGTGGGGGGACCCCACGCACTTTTTTGTATATTGCTGGGAACCGGCAATACATTACAGCCGCGGTTTTAAATGACAATTTTTCCTATGGAAATGTCACTTTGCTGTGGCTATGTTCTACACCTCACAGAAATGCACCCTTTTACACACAGACTAAGGACACCCCCCAGGCACAATATTTAAATACATTTTTCATTTTTTTTCACTTTAAGAATTATTAAAATGACTGCTCCTGAAAAAACTATTGATTTAAAAACTTTTTTTTTCAGTGATACATGCCCCCCAGGGCAGGACCTGGGTCCCCATGCACTTTTTAGGGCAATAACATTGCATATAAGCCTTTAACCACTTGACCACTGGGCACTTAAACCTGCTTCCTAACCAGACCAATTTTCAGCTTTCAGTGCTCTCACATTTTGAATGACAATTACTCATACACTGTACCCATATGAAATTTTTGTCCTTTTTCACACAAATAGAGCTTTCTTTTGGTGGTATTTAATCACCATTGGGGTTTTTATTTTTTGAGCAATAAATGGAAAAATACAGAAAATTTTGTAAAAAAATACATTTTTCTTTATTTCTGTTATAACATTTTGCAAATTAGTAATTTTTCTTCATAAATTTTGGCCAAAATTTATACTGACATATATCTTTGGTAAAAATAACCCAAATTAGTGTATATTATTTGGTCTTTGTGAAAGTTATAGAGTCTACAATCTATGGTGCCAATCACTGAATATTGATCACACCTGATGTACTGACTGCTTATCTCATTTCTTGAGGCCCTAACAAGACAGGAAAGTACAAATACCCCCCAAATGACCCCTTTTTGGAAAGTAGACAGTCCAACGTATTTAGTAAGAGGCATGGCGAGTTTTTTGAAGTTGTCATTTTTTCCCACAATTCTTTGCAAAATGAAGATTTTTTTTTCACAAAATTGTCATATTAACAGATTATTTCTCACACCCAGCATATGCACACCACCAATTACACCCCAAAACACATTCTGCTACTCCTCCTGAATATGTTGATACCACATGTGTGAGACTTTTACACAGCCTGGCCACATACAGAGGCCTAACATGCAGTGAGCACCATCAGGCGTTCTAAGGACATAAATTACACATATAATTTCCTGACTACCTCTTGCACTTTTGAAGGTCATGGAGCACCAAGGCAATGGAAATGCCCAAAAAAATGACCCCATTTTGGAAAGTAAACACCCCAACGTATATTCTATGAGGCATAATGAGTCTTTTGAACGGATCATTTTTTCCACACGTTTTTGGAAAATGTGGAAAGAAAATGAAAACGCATTTTTTTTTTTACACAAGGTTGTCCATTTATACAATATTTCTAACACACAGCATGTACCTAGCAAAAATTTCACCCTAAAATATATTCTGCTACTCGTCCAGAGTATGGTGATACCACATGTGTGACACTTTTACACAGCCTGGCCACATACAGAGGCCCAATATGCAGGGAGCACCATCAGGCGTTCTAAGGACATAAATTACACATATAATTTCTTGACTACCTCTTGCACTTTTGAAGGTCCTGGAGCACCAGGGCAATGGAAACGCCCCAAAAATGACCCCATTTTGGAAAGTGAACACCCCAACGTATATTCTATGAGGCATAATGAGTTTTTTGAACGGTTCATTTTTTCCACAAGTTTTTGGAAAATGTAGAAAGAAAATGAAAATGCATTTTTTTTACACAAGGTTGTCCATTTATACAATATTTCTAACAGACAGCATGTACCTAGCAAAAATTTCACCCTAAAATATATTCTGCTACTCGTCCAGAGTATGGTGATACCACATGTGTGACACTTTTACACAGCCTGGCCACATACAGAGGCCCAATATGCAGGGAGCACCATCAGGCGTTCTAAGGACATAAATTACACATATAATTTCTTGACTACCTCTTGCACTTTTGAAGGTCCTGGAGCACCAGGGCAATGGAAACGCCCCAAAAATGACCCCATTTTGGAAAGTGAACACCCCAACGTATATTCTATGAGGCATAATGAGTTTTTTGAACGGTTCATTTTTTCCACAAGTTTTTGGAAAATGTAGAAAGAAAATGAAAATGCATTTTTTTTACACAAGGTTGTCCATTTATACAATATTTCTAACAGACAGCATGTACCTAGCAAAAATTTCACCCTAAAATATATTCTGCTACTCGTCCAGAGTATGGTGATACCACATGTGTGACACTTTTACACAGCCTGGCCACATACAGAGGCCCAATATGCAGGGAGCACCATCAGGCGTTCTAAGGACATAAATTACACATATAATTTCTTGACTACCTCTTGCACTTTTGAAGGTCCTGGAGCACCAGGGCAATGGAAACGCCCCAAAAATGACCCCATTTTGGAAAGTGAACACCCCAACGTATATTCTATGAGGCATAATGAGTTTTTTGAACGGTTCATTTTTTCCACAAGTTTTTGGAAAATGTAGAAAGAAAATGAAAATGCATTTTTTTTACACAAGGTTGTCCATTTATACAATATTTCTAACAGACAGCATGTAACCAGCAAAAATGTCACCCTAAAATATATTCTACTACTTGTCCCGAGTATGGCGATACCACATGTGTGACACTTTTACACAGCCTGGCCACATACGGAGGCCCAACATGCAGAGTGCACCATCAGGCATTCTAGGGGCATACATTTCAAATCTAATTTGACTACCTATTACATTATTGTGAGGCACTGTGGTGGCACTGATGTGTGCTGTAGTGGCACTGATGAGTGCTGTAGTGGCACTGATGGGTGCTGTAGTGGCATGGATGTGTCATGTATGAGAACTGATGTGGTATGGATGAGCATGAATGAGGCATAAATGAGCACGAATGGGGGTGAATAAGCCATATATGGGGATGACTGAGCACGGATGGATGGGTGAGCACGGATGCATTGGTGAGCACGCATGCATGGGTGAGTACAGATGGATGGCTGAGCACGGATGGATGGGTGAGCACGGATGGATGGGTGACGGATGGGTGGACACGGATGGGTGAGCACGGATGCATGGGTGACAGATGGGTGAGCACAGATGCATGGGTGACGGATGGGTGGGCATGAATGCGTGGGTGACGGATGGGTGGGCACAGATGGGTGGGCATGGATGAGGGCTTGGATGAGGCTGCTTGGGTGAAGCTGGATGGGTGAATCTGGATGGGTGGATGGGGGTCCCTGCCTGGCACATAGCAGTGCTGTGGGCACTTCAGATCCTGCCCACAGCACCGCTGCATCTCCTCTCTCCCCCTCTCCTGTCACACTGCACCACCGGCTTGTTTACATGTGATGCTCCATCATTTGACGGAGCGATCACGTGGTAAACGACCGCTGCAAGCGGCCATTTACCGTGATCCGTGATGCGCCGGGTCTCACAGACTCGGCGGTCATGGATGCTCCCAGGTGCGCGCCCCATGGGGCGCACGGGAGCGCGATTCTGGGAGGACGTATTAGTATGCCCTCCCAGAATAATGGATGCCACTTGCGGCCGTGTATATACATTACACGGTCGGCAAGTGGTTAAAATGAGCACTTTTGATTTTTCATGTTCGGGTCCCATAGACTTTAATGGTGTTCGAATGTTCGCCCAAACTTTTTGTCTGTTTGCATGTCCTGGTGCGAACCAAACCGTATGTATGTATGACGTTAAACTGGCAGTAAGACACACAAAACTATATGGTATTAAACTGGCAGTAACGCACACAAAACTATATGGCGTTAAACTGGCAGTAACGCACACAAAACTATATAGCGTTAAACTGGCAGTAACGCACACAAAACTATATGGTGTTAAACAGGCAGTAACGCACACAGAACTATATGGCGTTAAACTGGCAGTAACGCACACAGAACTATATGGGGTTAAACTGGCAGTAACACACACAGAAGTAAATGGTGTTAAACTAGCAGTAACGCACAAAACTATATTGCATTAAACTGGCAGTAATGCACACAAAACTATATGGAGTGAAACTGGCAGTAACACACACAGAACTATATGGCATTAAACTGGCAGTAACGCACACAGAAGTAAATGGCGTTAAACTTGCAGTAACGCACAAAACGATATGGTGTTAAACTGGCAGTAACACACACCGAAGTAAATGGCATTAAACTTGCAGTAACGCACACAGAAGTAAATGGCGTTAAACTTCCATTAACGCACAAAACTATATGCTGTTATACTGGTAGTAATTCACACAGAACTATATGGCGTTAAACTTGCGGTAACGCATGCAGAAATATATGGCATTAAACTTGCAGTAACGCAATCAAATATACGGTGTTCAACCGTCACTACACTGACGCTATCTGAACTGTCCCTACTCTAGCTTTACACTAATGTAAAGATTAGTGACACAGTCTCACTACACTACACTGAAACTATCTGAGCTGTCCCTACTCTACATATACACGTATGTATGAATGACATGGTCTCACTACACTACACTACACTGAAACTATCTGAACTGTCCCTACTCTAGCTGCACACTATGCAAAGCTGAATGATGGTCCTCCTCACTACACTCACACTATCCCTAGACTGACACTAAACTAATATTCTACACTGACAATTGAAGCACAATAGCACAGTGTAGCACACTAACTAATAGCACTGAACAGAGCCCTGTTCTATCTCTCTCCACGCCGAAATGACACTGAAAATGGCTGCCATTGAAAGAATACTTTTATACTGTGGGGCGGGAATGAGCCATGATTGGATAAAGTCATGATGAAAGTGTCCACTCATGACTCTGACAGTGCTCTGTGCCCTGATTGACTGAAGCTTTCACTGCTTCAGCCAATCAAGGCTAGCAATGCACTGTTCAGCACCGCAATGCATTGCGGTCTATTCGGGGGGCTGAACAAACGGTCGAACATCCCGTTTGCTCGGCTGTTCGCCGGACGACAAAAGTTCGGCCCGAACTTATGCTCGGGCCAAACCGTTCGCCCATCCCTATTAATGATCTAATCTCTGAGATGTTCTAGGAGCCCTGCATGATATTACTACAGAGCCCAAATAGCACAAACTATTGTATTCATACCCCATACAGAATGTTTCCCTGTGGGTAAGTCATAAAGCTTATTCTGGGCTATGCATATCAGTGACTATTTTGCTTTGGACCTCATTATCATAGAAGAAACATATAATAAACTGAATAACTACACACTCCTTAATGTGTTTTTCCACTTTTGCAGCCAACTTGGAATAACACCTACATTCAATTTGTTACATGTTCCAATTGCCAAAGCATAACATAAAAAAAATGTAACCACTTGCCTCCCAAACCAATTCTGGCACTTCTCTCCTACAAGTAAAAATCATATTTTTTTCTAGAAAATTACTCAGAACCCCCAAACATTATATATATTTATGTAGCAGAGACCCTAGGGAATAAAATGGTGGTCATTGCAACTTTTTATGTCGCATGGTATTTGCGCAGCAATTTTTCAAACGCGTTTTTAAAAATAAAAACAGTTTCATGAATTAAAAAAAAAAAAGATGTTACACCGAGTAAATAGATACCTAACATGTCAAGCTTTAAAATTGCACACACTCGTGGAATGGCATCAAACAGTACCTAAAAATCTCCATAAGCATCAATTTAAAATTTTTTACAGGTTACCAGTTTAGAGTTACAGAGGAGGTCTTGGGCTAGAATTATTGCTCTCGCTCAAATGTTCGTGGCAATACCTTACATGTGTGGTTTGAACGCCGTTCACATATGTGGGCGCGTCATACGAATGAGTTCACTTCTGCATGCGGGCACGTGTGGGCGGGGGCGCTTTAGTTTTTTTTTTTATTGTTTATTTTACTTCACAATTTTTTTTATTTTTACACTTTTCCTTTACATTTTTTTTATCACTTTTATTCCTATTACAAGGAATGTAAACATCCCTTGTAATATGAATAGGGCATGACAGGTCCTCTTTACAGCGACATCTGGGGTCTATACGTACCCAGATCTTGCCTCTAGGCTGGAAAGTCTGAGATCAAGAAAAAAAAAAAAACGATCTCAGCTTCCCAGTTGAAAAAACGGCAGTGTTTACATCTGCTGAGGCCAAATGTGATGTCATGACATCACGCCCGGACTCCGAAGGACATAGAAATGACCGGGAACTAGCTGGTCCTCGGTCAACTCTATGGTAATCAGCCACCGCCGGCCGATTCATTCTCCGTCTCGCCGATCGCACGGGCGAGCTGGTAGAAGGACTAGAGGATGGCGGGAGGGGGCAATGTCCCCTCCCGCCGCCTGTAAAGACAATCAAGTGGCTGAACAGCCACTGTGATTGTTTTTACGTTGCAGGGAATTGCTGCCAGAAAATGAAGATATCTGAATGATGCCTGCAGCTGCAGGCATCATTCAGATATCCCCACTCAAAGCCCACAACGTTATATGACGTAGTTGGGTGGGAAGTGGTTAAACATTTCTGGTTACCATTTTAAGTGCGTTTTACTACCTTAAAACCCCTTACATGCTCTCCCTTTGTTGTGATGTTTAGGAGGTGGCTGTGGCAAAGTTTAACATAATTAACCCTGTCTGTACTGTGTTCACAGTACTTCGGCTTTAAACTAGATTTGAACACTAGAAATCCTTTCTTACTTAGGCCTTAATCCAAAAAGAGAAAAGAAGTTGCTAGCACTATACTATGGTAAAGTATGTTATGAATATATAAAGAAAAACATGCAGTGCTCCAAATGATGCATGCATGGTGCAAATAAATAAGTGTAAAGTTGCTAATAAAAATACAGTGCAATGAAAAAAATGAATCAAATGTGTAAACTACTTCCAAAAAACACATACAGTTTTTATATACAGTGCTTAATCTCAAAGAATACCATAGGATAATGAAGAAATGAACCAAAGCCAAAAATCAGTCCTTGTCAACGGGTGATAAGTAAAAATAGCCACAATCCATAGGTAAATTGAAGTGTCACCAGAGGGATAAAGTGAGTAAGTATCCAGAGTAAATGCCGAAAGATCACTACACCACGGGCAAAAAAGAGGGGGGCTTGGTTATGACCTTGATTAAGGTGGTCAATATGGGCCTTCTTGGATATAATGGGACATCAATGGCAACCTCACTGGTAGTGTGGATACCGGAAGACACTCCAGGCGCTCCTGCCTGTCACAAGGGGTAAATGTCTTCAACTCCATCTTTCCCTCAAGCAGTCGCGTAGAAGATAAAAAAGCATTCAGGTTTATATGTAATGCAGTGCATCCTTTTGCTAGCACCCAAAATGTCCGCAATGGGCTGCGCATGAGTGGAAAATTCAGTGTTGTGCGTCCTAGCTCTGACTCACGCGTTTCGTCATCAGGCAATTGCCCGACTGATTGAGGGGAAGAACGGATTGAGGATGTTTACTCCTTGTAAAAGGCAGGAACGCCTGGAGTGTCTTCCGGTCCCCACACTACCAGTGAGGTTGCCATCGATGTCCTGTTATATCCACAAAGGCCCATATTGACCACCTGAATAGCAGTCATAACCATCTGGTAAGCACCACTCTTTATGGCACGTGGTGGAGTGATCTTTCGGGCGTTTACTCTGGATACTTACTCACTTTATCTCTCTGGTGACACTTCAATATACCCATGGACTGTGGCTATTTTTTATGTATCACCCATTCACAAGGGCTGATGTTTGGATTTGGTTAATTACTTATCCAATATCCTATGGTATTCTTTGAGATTAAGCACTGTATATTTGTTTTTTAAAAACTGCATAAGCTTTTTGGAAGTGATTTACACATTTGATGATTTTTTTGCATTGCACGGTATTAGCAACTTTATATTTATTCACAGTATCTCACAAAAAGTGAGTACACCCCCCACATTTTTGTGTGTGAATGGGGAGCAGGTGTGTTACATTTGGTGTTATTGCTCTCACTCTCTCATACTGATCACTGGAAGTTCTATGCATTAACCACTTCCAGACCACCCGCCATCATAGCTACCATAACCCCGGTATCTTTTTTTCTGCAGGCGATTCTGCACATGATAAAAGTTATCTTAGTGGCGGATTCGCCACGAGATCACTTTTAACAGCGGCGGCGCAATAAAAGTGATAGATTTATTTTTTAAATGGATAGTGTAAAAATTGAAAAAAGTTATAAAATAAATTTAAAAAAAGCACCCCCGCCCCCCCCCCGTGTTCGCAAGCAGTGGTGAATGCATACATAGGTCATGTCCACATACTGCATGTAAATGGTGTTCGCACCACATATGTGAGGTATCGCCGCAAAGTCAGAGCGAGAGCAATAATTCTAGCACTAGACCTCCTATGCAACTCTAATCTGGTAACCTGTAGAAATGTTTAAACCGTCACCTGTGGAGATTTTTAAGTATTGTAGTTTGGGGCCACTCTACGTGTGTGCGCAATTTTAAAGCATGACATGCTAGGTATCTATTTACTAGGCATAACATCATCTTTCATATTTTACCAAAAAATGGGGTATATATGTAGCCCTGCCCCCTTGAGGGTCGCTTGAGAAATCGATTCCCCCTTGGTCCTTCCCACTTCCAGCATCCTCCGCCGCCACTGACACTCTGGGTTCACTCATTTTGGTGTCAATTATCAAGTCTTAACAGTTTAATAGTAATAGAGACCACCACAATATTTAAGTTTCAAAGAATTTACTTATAAAAGCTATTGCTATAGCTCCCAGAGTTGAACTAGTTTCTTAAAGCAACAGTAGACAACTTGTTTGATAAACAAAGAATATCAAATTGACAATTCTGATATACACTTTTATGAAGAACAGATAAATGAATAAATAGATTCACCCCTCCTTATTAACTGATAACAATATCCCAGAATTATATATTTATTTTAAATCCTCCTGTACCACTTCAGCCCCAGAAGGATTTCCCAGTTTAGGACCAGAGCACTTTTTGCGATTCGGCACTGCGTCGCTTTAACTGACAATTGCGCGGTCATGCGACATTGTACCCAAACTAAATTTGCGTCTTTTTTTCCCCACAAATAGAGCTTTCTTTTGGTGGTATTTGATCATCTCTGCGTCATTTCTGATCACCGCTATAAACAAAAAAAAGAGCAACAATTTTCCAAAAAAAACAAAAACAGTATTTCTTACTTTTTGCTAAAATACATATCCAAAGAAAATATATAAAAAAAAATTTTTTTTTTCATCGGGTTTGGCCGATTTATATTTTTCCCCATATTTAAAAAAAAAAAAACGCAATCGGCGTTTATTGATTGGTTTGCGAAAAAGTTGCCGCATTTACGAATGATGAGAATTCATTTATGGGGTTATTTTTTAAATATGTTTTACTAGTAATGGTGGCGATCTGCGATTTTTAGCGGTACTGCGATATTGCGGTGGACATGTCGGACCATTTTGACATTTTTTGGGACCATTGGCATTTATACAGCGATCAGTGCTATGAAAATGCATTGATTACTGTGTAAATGCCATTGGCATTGAAGGGGTTAACCTGGAGGGGCGCTGTAAGGGTTAATTGTGTTCCCTCAGTGTGTTCTAACTGTATGGGGGCTGGGCTGGCAGGGGGAGGGGAGTGATCACGGCTTCCATATACAGGGAGCCTATGATCACATCCCTTCCCCCTCTGTCAGAGCAGAGATCCGTGTTTACATACACAGACCTCCGTTCTCTAACTGTGGGGGGAGCAATTGCGGGTAGCCGGTGGAGATCGGGTCCGCCCTACCCGCTCCCTGGCCCCCCCAGAACACAGTGAGCGCGCTTCCAGCGGCGCGCGCTCACAATACTTGTTCTTGCGGCCGCCGTCAGGTAACGGCGTTTTGCGATAACGTACCATGTTGCCGCCGTCAAGCCACGGTGGGCGGTCGGCAACTGGCTAATCAGATATCTGGTGATCAAAATGATGATGTAACAAATAAGATCTAGGTAAATACAATACATAAAGATTGAGAAAAGGACTCACTGTATTATTATATCAATTTAAGTGAATGACCCTCAGATATATTAGTACTGCTCAATGGGGCTTAACCAAGGTTATTATAGCGTTATAATATTTCACTAAATGACAAACCAAGTATCATTAACCAACAACAATGGTTTAACTGAATTCTCCTGCTCTAGTTCAGAGAGTTCCTTAGAACAGTGTTCCCCAACCCAGTCCTCAAGGCCCACCAACAGGTCATGTTTTCAGGATTTCCCTCAGATTAACCGCTTGCCGACCGCTGATCGGCAATTGACGGCGACAAAGTGGCTCTGTAACGCAAAACGCCGTCATACGACGGCGGCCGCGATACAGAGCCACTGTGAGCGTGCGCGCGCCGCCGGAGGCGCGCCCGCGCGCTCACTGTGTTTGGGGGGGGGGCCAGGGAGCGGGTGCGGCGGCTTCGATTGCCGCCGGCCACCCGCGATGCCCCCCCCGGAGTGAAGGAGCGGAGGTCCGTGTAAGTAAACACGGACCTCCGCTCTGTGTGAGGGGGAAGGGCTGTGATCACAGCCTTCCTGTACATGAAGGCTGTGACCACTTCCCTTCCCCAGCTAGGCAAGCCCCCATACAGTTAGAACACGCCCAGGGAACATAGTTAACCCTTAGCGCGCCCCCTGCAGGTTAACCCCTTCACTGCCAATGGCATTTACACAGTAATCAGTGC
>BLSH010430183.1:821690-832457 GCA_018402905.1 Glandirana rugosa
GTCAAGTAACTCCCTTGGTACTTACGGTTGTACATGACACTGTATGACTTCGTCTCGTACTAGGGGAAGCCACTGAGCCGGTGACCCGTCATAAGGTTGTACTATTACTGGCGTTTGTGTAGAGTTTCTTCTGGTGACAGAACGATTTCTTCGACTCCCATTTCCACTACCTGACCGGTTCATACAGAGGTCTGGATTTGGGATAACTCGTAGACACCCCGTAGGAGTTTACCTTCCACCTCCTCACGTTCCAGAAATTGTAGGTGGTCGAGGCACTACAGCAGTACCTCCTCACCTTCTCCTGAGGTCACCGTTGGACACTTCGAGACCACTTGAGGCACGGGTTCTCCCAATTCCGTCACGAACTTCCATTTGAGGATGCCCCACAGATGCTCAATAGGGTTTAGGTCTGGAGACATACTTGGCCAGTCCATCACCTTTACCCTCAGCTTCTTTAGCAAGACAGTGGTCTTCTTTGAGATGTGTTTGCGGTCATTATCATGTTGGAATACTGCCCAGTGGCCGAGTCACCGAAGGGGATCATGCTCTGCTTCAGTATGTCACAGTACATGTTGGCATTCATGGTTCCCTCAATGAACTGTAGCTCCCCAGTGTCGGCAGCACACATGCAGCCCCAGACCATGACACTCCCACCACCATGCTTGTCTGTAGGCAAGACACAATTGTCTTTGTACTCCTCACCTGGTTGCCGCCACACACGTTTGACACCATCTGAACCAAATAAGTTTATCTTGGTCTCATAAGTATACAGAACATGGTTCCAATAATCCATGTCCTTAGTCTGCTTGTCTTCAGCAAACTGTTTGCAGGCTTTCTTATGCATCATCTTTAGAAGATGCTTCCTTGTGGGACGACAATCATGCAGACCAATTTGATGCAGTGTGCAGCGTATGGTCTGAGCACTGACAGGCTGACCCCCCCACCCTTCAACCTCTGCTGCAATAGTGGCAGCACTCATATGTCTATTTCCCAAAGACAACCTCTGGATTTGACGCGGAGCTCGTGCATTCAACTTCTTTGGTTGACCATGGTGAGGCCTGTTCTGAGTGGAACCTGTCCTGTTAAACCGCTGTATGGTCTTAGCCACAGTGCTGCAGCTCAGTTTCAGGGTCTTGGCAAACTTCTTATAGAATAGGCCACCTTTATGTAGAGCAACACTTCTTTTTTCCAGAACCTCAGAGAGTTCTTTGCCATAAGGTGCCATGTTTAACTTCCAGTGACCAGTATGAGAGAGGGAGAGTGATAAAACCAAATTTAACACACCTGCTCCCCATTCACACCTGAGACCTTGTAACACAAAGGAGTCACATGACACCGGGAAGGGAAAATGGCTAATTGGGCCCAATTTGGACATTTTCACTTAGGGATGTACTCACTTTTGTTGCCAGCGGTTTAGACATTAATTACTGTGTTTTGGGTTATATTGAGGGGACAGCAAATTTATACTGTTATACAAGCTGTACACTCACTACTTTACATTGTAGCAAAGTGTCATTTCTTCAGAGTTGTCCCATGAAAAGATGTAATAAAATATTTACAAAAATGTGAGGGGTGCACTCACTTTTGTGAGATACTGTATCCACTTTGCACTTAAATAATTGTTAGAGGTTTCTTCTGGATATCCTCCATTCCTAAACTACAGCTGACTGACATGACAAACAAATGTACAAAACTGAATGCATGGATGCAGTGTGCTTTCTGATCCCTATGTTTCTGGGTTACTTGTGCATATGCTTTTCCCAGTTTAGAGAGCTGAGCTTCTATATGCTAATTTAACTTTTGACCGTTAGCTGCTAAGCTGCTGAGACCATGGGTTCTGCCATCCAGTCTGGGCAAAGAAAATGGAACACTATTTGTCCCTATTACACTGTTGAATAATTAATGTAAAAAACAATATTACCATAATTTGGCACACAAAGAAAGCACACCAGTTAAACCAGTTAAATAGTAAACAAATGGTATAACCCTCCATACCAATTTATTCATAGACAATGAGGATGATTTGCTAAAGGCAAACAGGCTGTTCACTTTATAATAGATATTTTTCTTTAGTTAATAAGGTGAAACGCAGCTGATTTCCATCATCCAATCATGTGTTAGCAAAAATATTTGTTTTGTTTTTTTACTTTTCCTAGCATGTGATTGGGTATTCTTTGCAAAGTGAATATTAACCACTTCCACCAAGCTGAAGGAAAATTCTATTGTAAAGTGTACATTTCCTTGCACAATGAACAGCCTATTTGCCTTTAGTAAACCATTCTCAGTAATTCTTGAAGTGAAGGCAAGTATTACTCATTGATACCCTGCTGGTCACTGGATACATCAATAATAAGCAGCGATCAAAGAATATACACAACTGTATTTTCCATGGAAAATGCAAGTCTTTGTAATGATACATGCAAACATTCAACCCACACATCTTGAGATAAGTAGGAATACAAATAGGGGATAAACAAAGTGTAAAACTATGTTACATACCAGACATCATTGGGCAGCAAGGGACTATTTTACATTAGGTGGTCGTAATGACCAAGTTGAAATGTTGGCTGCTCAGTTAAGCCTATAAGCAAAGTGCAGTGGGGGAAGTATTACATAGTAATACACATATCTCTATCTTATTTATATGGAAGCTTAAGTATTCACTTGTTTTTGTTGAATGCTATTCTAAAAAGAGCTATGATCCTTTATTCCTCAGCCAATTACTTCAGGTTGTCTGGACTCCTACAGGCGCATCATAACAGATTCCAATGGGTTTCTTCCTATTTTGTCTTCTTTCAGTGACTAGTATCTTTTTTGTCTTCTACTTCCAGAATCATGAAGATAAAGAATGGAAGTTTGCTCGGGCCAAGTTGTGGCTCAGCTATTTTGATGACAAATGCACGCTTCCTCCACCTTTCAACATTGTTCCTTCTCCCAAGACTATTTGTTATTTGTTCAACAGCCTGAGCAAGTGGATCTGCTCTCATACTCCATCAGGAAGAGTAAAACGGCAGAACAGCCTCAAGGTAAGATATTTCATAGTAATCTCTTTCTAAACAGTTCCAGTAAGAATAATATTAATTGAATCTGGTAAATCCAAACTAACACAGCAGGGATTGTACAAGTATGTAGTATGTGCTTGCATTGGGAAGAGATGTTAAAAGCAGTGCATACTGATTACTAAAGTTTTGTATAGTTGCAGTAATGTGCTACATATAGGAAAATGTAATAATAGTCAGAATTGTATGCATTAAAACAAACCTGTCTAACATAACCAATCTGATCTTACTTATCCACATAGTCTAGTTGGTTCTCCAATATGATAGATGCAGTATGCAATACACTGAACTGAAGGTTACATCTTTTTGGGGTGCTAGAGCATAACCCCAATAACTGACATCGAATCTCAGCTCCAGCCTGGAAAAAAAATCAGCCCTGACAAAGTACAACTGCCAACAATTACAGTATGGGCCCGGTTACCTGCCAAGCACAATGGAGTTTTAAAGTGCAATTAAAGAGAAAACTTTTTTCTACTTTGAAAGGATAGGGGAGGGTAACAACACCTATCAGTTTATTTGCCATATGTATTCGATTGTGGAGATTTTCCTCCCCTTCCTGTCCCATAGCCAAAACAAAAAGTGAGAGGAAACCCCCCAAAGTGAGGGAATCCCTGCAGTGTTCCCATTGCAAATTACCCCCTCTGTTCCTATTCAGGTGATAACTCAAAATTTGGGATTTTCTTTCAATTTCACTCATAGGCCTCATACACACGGGCGTAATAGCAAAAGGTTGGGACTGACATCAGGCAAAAATTGGCGTCAAAAACACAATTTCATCTGCGTTCTGCATCAGCGTTAATGAGCGTTAGTGAGTGACAGTGAGCATCAAAAACACCATAACGTTACAGCCTCGGAACACGCGGGTCCTGCGTTTGATTTACAGCTTAATAACGCCGACGCCATCTACAGCTCAAAAACATCTGCGCTTTTATGGGGCCATTGAATAACATGGAGAGCTGCAAAAAACGTGGCAGTAAAAAACATTCGTGTGTATGAGGCCTAAGTGATAAAGATCATAGCACAAATAGAACGGTTGAATCTCCTTAACACAGACGGCAATAAAAACATCACAGGTGTTCTAATCCCTCTCCACTTAATCCAAAACGAAAAACAGTTTTGCCTTAATTTGTACTTTATAGTGGAGCTCCATCCAAAAGGGAAAGCTCCACTTCTTTGCTTTCACCCCCCTCCATTGCCACATTTGGCACCTTTCGGGGAGGGGGGGTGGGTAGTGGATATCTGTTAAATCCAGGTACCCACTCCCACTTCTGGGTAAGATTGCACAATCGTTGTGTGGCGATCTACAACATTTCTGGCCCCTCCTCCTTCCCCCCTGCTGCCTTCTGGGAAACACACAGGTCCCTGAAGACAGTGGGACCATTCAGAAAGCAAAGTGAGACTCGCACATGCTCAGTAGGAAACAGGCTGTGAAGTTTCCCTTAGTGAAGATGCCAGCGCCTGCACCCGGAGCCGATGGACGGATCGGCTTGGGGTGCCGCATAGTGGGATCCCTGGACAGGTAAGTGTTCTTATATTAAAAGTCAGCAGCTACAGTATTTGTAGCTGCTGACTTTTGTTTTTTTTTTTTACAGGCTGGAACTCCTCTTTAAGTATGTACTGGCACTACTGCCATCTCAGTACCCTTCTTTGCTTTAATGGTAATTTTCTGTAGTAAAGGTTTCTGTCTTATACAAGCATGGAACAAGGTGGAGCAGCCTGCATAATTTTACAGTAGCCCACAAATCCTCTCAAGTAGGCCAGTGTCTTTGCCAAATGCTAAAATTGACAGTTTTCCAGTCCAGGAAAACAGTTGAGCACACCTTTGTATGTAGGGACCCTTCCTTAAGTAGGTGTATCCCTATTCCAAATTTAGTGTTGCAGCTAGGCTTTAGTTAGCCTAAATTCAAACTTTTCTGTTATTGTTGGGTTTTCCCTAAGTTCAGAAATTGTTTGTTTCTGACTTTTGGAGGGGAGTGTCCCAGCAGACAGAACAAGAAGAACAATGTTACCGAATTATGAATACCATATCCTGTCTGGCAAATCGCTAGGAGGTTTATTGCCAGTGGTGCATGCTGGATAAGGATATAAATGTGCAGGATGACCTTGGAGAAGGGTCCTTAAGTCCTGAGCTGTTGGTAGGAGAGGAGGCTCTATTAAAGGTCTGTTCCCTCCCAAGTCTGCTGCCTAGCGAGCAAGCTGCTGAAGGAGGCAGCTGAGCCTAAGCACAAGGAATTTAGGCTCCCTTGCATACAGTAGGAGTGGAGCAGAAAGATGGCTGCCTGTATGGAGCATTATGAGAAGAGGCTTTATGCTGAATAGTGCCCTGGAGGGTTCTGTACAATTTCCTGCCAGTGCACATGGGGGAAGTTGTGGCTGCTCATCCCAAGAGGTGGGTCCTAGTTGTGTTTAATAGCTTATCAAGACAGATTGTTGATCTCGGCATAAAATATAAAGCTCCATATCTGTATTGGCTGTTGCTAGAAGAGAAGTCTGGAGTTATGTTTGCCTATTTTCTGATATCCTGTTCCCTAACCCTCTTTCCCTGAGTTTATTGTGCTGCAACTACCTCTTCCAAAAAATTCCCTTCAGCCCACAAAATGTCAAGAATTCTGCCCTGAAGTTTGAAATGCTAGCCCACTGAGTTTCCTGGGGATCCTCATCTACCCAGGGATTAGGGGTGCTGCATATAAATAAATGTTAATCAATCCATGTGTAGCACTACCCCCATAGGGGTAGCTGGTAACCAACTCTCCTATTTCTGCACAACTAGGCAACACATATTTTTCCACTTGCAGCCAGACACAAGAAGTCAATCCCATAACTTGTTTTTGTTGATTTTATTAGGGGAAAACAACTTGGATAGGATGAAGGGAGTTATGGGATGCCCAGCAGATAATGAACACAAGCAAAACTTGAAGACAATCTTCCCCTCTCTGTACATAGTTACATAGTTAGTCTGGTTGAAAAAATATGCAAGACCATCTAGTTCAACCAATAAAAAGGGGAATTTTTTTTTTATAATCCTATATACACAATCCCATACCCACAGTTGATCCAGAGCAAGGCAGAAAACCACAGCAAAGCATGATCCAATTTGCTCCAGCAGGGGAAAAAAATTCCTTCCTGATCCCCCAAGATGAAATCAGATTTTCCCTGAATCAACTTTACCTATAAATATTAGTACCCAATTATATTATGTATATTTATCAAAGAACCCAGGCCTTTTTGAAAGCAATCTACTGAGCTGGACAGAACCACCTCTGGATGGAATCTATTCCACATTTTCACAGCTCTAACCGTGAAGAAGTCTTTACGTATTTGAAGATTAAATCCCCTTTCCTCTAGACCTACAGAGTGCCCCCTTGTCCACTGTGATGACTTTAACCACTTCAGCCCCAGAAGGTTTCACTCCCTTCCTGACCAGAGCATTTTTTGCAATTTGGCACTGTGCTATTTTAACTGGTAATTGCACATTCATGCAACACTGTACCCAAACAAAATTGATGTCCTTTTTTTCACACAAATAGAGATTTCATTTGGTGGTATTTGATCACCTCTGCGGTTTTTATTTTTTGCGCTATAAACAAAAAAGACTGACAATTTTGAAAAAAACTTTCTGCTATAAAAAATACAGTATCAAATAAAAAAATGTAAAAAATTACATTTTGTCATCAATTTAGGCCAATATGTATTATGCTACATGTTTTTAGTAAAAAAATTCCAATAAGCGTATATTGATTGGTTTGTGCAAAAGTTATCACATCTACAAACTATGGGATATTTTTATGGCATTTTTATTTTTGCTAGTAATAGCAGGACTGCGACATTGTGGCAGACAAATCTGACACTGTTACACTTTTTGGAAACCAGTGACACTAATACAGTGATCAGTGCTAATAAAATGTACTCTCACTGTACTAATGACACTGGCAGGGAAGGGGTTAACATCAGGGTTAAATGTTCTCCTAGGGAGTGTTTGCTGACTGTGGGGGGGGGGAGGGGGGGTGTGCTTTGACTGGGGAAGAGAGAGATCTGTGTTCCTGCTTAGCAGAAACACAAGATCTCAATCTTCCCCACTGACAAAAAGGCAATCTGCCTTGTTTACATAGACAGACCCCCAAGTGCATAACTTTACATTTATCAACATTAAACCTCATTTGCCACATAGTTGCCAATTAAACAGTACATTGAGGTCGGCTTGTAAGTTGGAGACATCCTGTAAGGACGTTATTCCACTGCATAGCTTAGTGTCATCTGCAAACATTGAAATGGTACTTTTAATCCCAGACCCAATATCATTTATAAATATATTGAAAAGTAAGGGGCCCAACACTGAACCTTGGGGTACACCACTAATAACCTTAGACCATTCAGCGTAAGAATCATTAACCACTACTCTCTGAATTTGATCTGAATTGATTTGTACAGGTGCAAACTCTCTCTGTACAAATGTCCTGTGTGTTTCTTTCTGTACAAACTCACAGTCCTTTATAGGCTAATAGCAAATGTCCATTACAGACTAAGGGCCCTGAGTCTTTCTGGAAAGTAGCACAATCCTGAGGTAACTGGTTGCAGCAGTGTATTCCCTCCGTGGATCTGATCCCAGCTGCACTACTCAGTGGATGCTACTAGCCCTCCTGGCTGCTCCGGAAATCTCTCAGGGTAAGTATGAAGGGGTGAAGCACACTGGTGTCCCCCCAGAAAGCTGACTACATATGACATACTTTATAAATAAAATGGGAATGGTTGGTGATATTAACTTCCTGTTTGTGGCACATTAGTATATGTGAGGGGGGAAACTTTTCAAGATGGGTGGTGACCATGGCGGCCATTTTGAAGTTATTGGGAATTTCACAAGAAAAACAATGGTGTGCTTGGTTTTAACGTAACTTTATTCTTTCATGAGTTATTTACAAGTTTCTGACCACTTATAAAATGTGTTCAATGTGCTGCCCATTGTGTTGGATTGTCAATGCAACCCTCTTCTCCCACTCTTCACACACTGATAGCAACGCCGCAGGAGAAATGCTAGCACAGGCTTCCAGTATCCGTAGTTTCAGGTGCTGTACATCTCATATCTTCACAGCATAGACAATTGCCTTCAGATGACCCCAAAGATAAAAGTCTAAGGGGGTCAGATCGGGAGACCTTGGGGGCCATTCAACTGGCCCACGACGAGCAATTCACTTTCCAGGAAACTGTTTATCTAGGATTGCTCGGACCTGACACTAATAATGTGGTGGTGCACCATCTTGCTGGGACTATGATGTCGGTCATAGGGAATTGCTGGCCATCAAGTTGGCTTTGGAGGAATGGCGGTACCTCCTGGAAGGAGCAGCTCACCCGGTATTGGTTTTTACTGACCATAAAAACCATAAAAAAACCATATGCTGTGAAGATACGAGATGTGCAGCACCTGAAACTACGGATACTGGAAGCCTGTGCTAGCATTTCTCCTGCGGTGCTGCTATCAGGCCCCTTAGACCTAGAGGGCCCCTCAAGGCAACCAACATACTCCGTAGCACCCCATCTGCAGCTTACACCCAACTCCCTCTGCCAGCATGACTCACCCAATACGTAAGGGCTGGCTCAACCACCCTGCCAGGTCCACTGTCTGGGGACTGGCCAAACTCGTATGAGTATGCAGAATGACTCTCCTAGCCTCCACCCTCCAGTTTCCAGAATACTCCCCAACTTTCCAGAACCAGGGTGAGGCACCAGGGAACTGTTTGTATGAGTTATCTAGCATTGAACTAAAATAAACCCCGACCCAGATTCCATGACTCATACTTAACCATGGGCCAAACTCTGTTTTGCCTGCTCTAACACTAGTGGCACACTAGAGGGTGCTACAAACGTTGTATTTGACACATTTTACTTCATGAATGAACCTAACTATTAAACTGATACTATTTCTACTTTTAACAACCAAAACAACTCAGCTGACCTGTAAAGCGAATTGTATGCACAAACCTATGTAAAAGTTATGAGAAAATGGTACATAAAATAGTTCCCGATAATAATTATATCCTGTATACTTGTACTAGTCAAGTAAAATAAGTGTTGGCATTTTTGAACATGTACCATTTATGAAATAAGCTAGTTATTTATCTAAGCATATGAACTTTCATGTCAAATTTATTTTGCCTGTGTTAAGGGAATTCTACCATCAGTTTTATCATTTGCTTGTTTTTCTCTAGCTCATATATGTCATTACACAAACACCCCCCTGTTAGCACACATTTTTTCTTCTTTGGATGACAAATTTAGCAGAGTGCCAGGTCAATTCACTGAGCTCCTTTATGACATAAATAGAGGTGTTTTTGCCTGAAGGTGTAATAGTACTTTGAAAATATGTGAAGCTGTCATTCACACTTCTTTCTTGGGGTACTCCTGGGAACAAATGTTATTTTTAGAATGGGGGAATTCCCCTGTTTCTTTCCATTTGCTGTTCCTTTTTTGTATCTTAAACAGATTTCCCAGAAGCATGGTGTGCTGTTCAAATCAATGGCAAAAACAGCAAAATTCAGTTAAAGTGATAACTTCTAATGGTTAGTTTAAGATTTAAAATTAAATCCCCCATCATTCCTAGGTTTGTTCTCTAGGCATAATGCAATAATCAATGACAAACATATTTCCACCTGGCTCAGTTGATTATTGTCTTGGCTTTTGTAAAGACAGAGGGTGCTTTCAGGGCCACCCACAGCTTAAATTTCAGTAGGAATCAGATGAACTTTGATCCATCTACGGGGACCTTAAGAATGGTTAAGCTGTGGAATCCATTACCCCATGGTGTAATAGCAAAAACAGTAATGGAATTTAAAAAATTACTAGATAATTTGCGTGCAACAAAAAGCATCCAAAGTTGTAATTACTAAAGGGGGTGGATGTTTTGATCCAGAGAATTGACCTATCTGCATTTGGGACCAAGAAAGGGTAATTTACGGCACTGTATGTGGAAAAGCTAAACATTTTTGAGACATTACATACAAGGGGTCTTCAAAAAGTTTCCACACTTTTTTTTTAAATGTATTTATTAAGAATTCCAAAAAACAAATTACATCACTTTTCGACATAGTCACCTTCCCTTGCAATGCCTTTTTCCATGCTTTCACATCATATGGAAATCTTCTTCCCCTTAAAGCTTCTTTGAGCTGTTCAAAAAGGGAGAAATCAGATGGGGGCTAAATCCAGACTATAAGCTGGGTGTTCCGTAACCTCCCACTTATAAACGACTCTATGAGAGAGAACTTAATCCCCATACTGAGCACACATGCAGTGATGAATTTGTGTTCTTGGCACACCTTCTGCCTGCAAAAAGCTTAGAGAAAAGAACACTGTTCCTCTTTGGGGCAATTTATATGGTTTGCAGCCATCTTCACCACAGCGTGGCAACTCTTACACTAAACTGCAAGGTCAGCCGGCTTGCCAGACAGACTAGCCACATGACACTCTCAGATAAGACCAATTACTACTCCTCCTACCCTCATAGTTTCCAACAAAAATATAAAAGTGTGGAAACTTTTTGAAGATCCCTCGTAGATACATACAGTAGTTAGGTTGAAAAAGGACACAAGTCCATCAAGTCCAATCAAAAGAAAAAAAAACTCCATATTCACAATCCTAAGAAGGGCAAAAAAATAATAATGAATGATCAATTTGTTTCAGCAGGGGAAAAATCCTTCCTGATCCCCCAGGAGGCATTTGG
>BLSH010430183.1:832467-862467 GCA_018402905.1 Glandirana rugosa
TTCGTCCTTGTGTCTAGAGAGAGAAGGGGTCAGTTTCGTGTGGGGGGGAGGGGGGGGGGGGGGGGTGTCAGTCGTTTGGGGGGGGTGTGCTTTGACTGGGGAAGAGAGAGATCTGTGTTCCTGCTTAGCAGAAACACAAGATCTCAATCTTCCCCACTGACAAAAAGGCAATCTGCCTTGTTTACATAGACAGACCCCCAAGTGCATAACTTTACATTTATCAACATTAAACCTCATTTGCCACATAGTTGCCAATTAAACAGTACATTGAGGTCGGCTTGTAAGTTGGAGACATCCTGTAAGGACGTTATTCCACTGCATAGCTTAGTGTCATCTGCAAACATTGAAATGGTACTTTTAATCCCAGACCCAATATCATTTATAAATATATTGAAAAGTAAGGGGCCCAACACTGAACCTTGGGGTACACCATTAATAACCTTAGACCATTCAGCGTAAGAATCATTAACCACTACTCTCTGAATTTGATCTGAATTGATTTGTACAGGTGCAAACTCTCTCTGTACAAATGCTTAGAGAAAAGAACACTGTTCCTTTTTGGGGCAATTTATATGGTTTGCAGCCATCTTCACCACAGCGTGGCAACTCTTACACTAAACTGCAAGGTCAGTCGGCTTGCCAGACAGACTAGCCACATGACACTCTCAGATAAGACCAATTACTACTCCTCCTACCCTCATAGTTTCCAACAAAAATATAAAAGTGTGGAAACTTTTTGAAGACCCCTCGTAGATACATACAGTAGTTAGGTTGAAAAAGGACACAAGTCCATCAAGTCCAATCAAAAGGAAAAAAAAACTCCATATTCACAATCCTAAGAAGGGCAAAAAAATAATAATGAATGATCAATTTGTTTCAGCAGGGGAAAAATCCTTCCTGATCCCCCAGGAGGCATTTGGATATTCCCTGGATCAAATAAACCTGGTGTTATCACCTATAAATGTTAGTATACAGTTATATTTTATGCATTTAAGAATGCATATAGCTCTTTTTTAAAACAATCTACTGAGCTGCCTGGAATTACTTCTTGAGTAGAGTTGAGCGAACCCGAACTGTTTGAAAAAAAGTTTGGGTTCTGGGTTCGGGTATTTGATCCCGCCTGTTGAATAGCTGCAGGGCAGCCAATCAACAAGCGTTTCACTGGTTTGCCCTTAGAAGCCATCACAGCCATGCCTACTAATGGCATGGCTGTGATTGGCCAGTGCATCATGTGACCAGCCTCTGTATAAGCTAGAACCCCGTAGTGCTGCATGTCACATGCTCTCAGGCTAGTCTAGGGAGAGGATGCTGCCGGCGCTGAGAGGGACAGATTGCAGATATAATAACATCTCATCCTACATTACAGAACAATCTGATTCTGGACTAGGTAGAGATTACTACTACTGCTTTGAGGGACAGATTGCAGAACTCATCCTGCATTACAGAACAATCTGATTCTGGACTAGGTAGAGATTACTACTACTACTACTGCTTTGAGGGACAGCTTGCAGATCTCATCCTGCATTACAGAACAATCTGATTCTGGACTAGGTAGAGTCTACTGCTTTGAGGGACAGATTGTTATTCTAAAATCATTGCCTACTCCTATAGGGACAGATTATTGTTCTAAAATCATCACCTACTCCTATAGGGTCAGGTTCCTGCTGTTGCTGTAAGGGACAGATTATTGTTCTATAATCATCGCCTACTCCTATAGGGTCAGGTTCCTGCTGTTGCTGTAAGGGACAGATTATTGTTCTAAAATCCTCCTCTACCACCGCCACTTCCACCTACACTGCCACGGTCACGGCCTAGTCAACCTCTAGGCTCCTACTCCACATCCACCCCCCCTTCCCATTTTTATTTTTTTTTATTTGATTTTAAGTAATTTTCCCTATCCCCATTTTTTGTAGGGCACTTGTCCTACTCTTACCCCAATTTTACTTCCTTTTGCAGCCCTCTAGCACTTGCCAGGACTTTATTACAGCCATTTTTGTGCCGAAAAGTTTGGGTCCCCATTGACTTCGATGGGGTTTGGGGTCCAGGGTCAAGTTCGGAACCCGAACTTTTTCGCGAAGTTTGGCCGGACCCGCCGAACCTGAACATCCAGGTGTCCACTCAACTCTATTCTTGAGGGATTCTATTCCACATTATTACAGCCCATACTCTTACCGTATATGTGGAAGTTAAATCTCTTTTCCTCCAAATGTAAAGAATGCCTTCTTGTCCTCTGTAATGACCAGAAATTGAATAACTCAACACTAGGTTCAATATATGGACCACCTATGTATTTATAGTGGTCATATCCCCCCTTAATCGCCTCTTCTCAAAAGAGAATAAATTTAGTCCAGCTAACCTTTCCGCATAGCAGAGGCCCACCATTCCTCTTATCAGTTTGGTTGCCTTTCTCTGCACTTTTTGTGAAGTGGTGCCCAAAGCTGAACCGCATATTATAGATGAGGTCTTACTAATGAGTTGTACAGGGGCAGAGTCTATAACTCTTTTTATTTATTTTAGTTATTTATTTCAGGTATATAGCGCTGTCAATTTATGCAGCGCTTTACATATATATTGTTCATTCACATCAGTCCCTACCCTCAAGGAGCTTACAATCTAAGGTCCCTAATAGAGTTGAGCGAACACCTGGACGTTCGGGTTCGGAGGGTCCGTACGAACTTTGGGAAAAAGTCTGGGTTCGGCACCGAACGTTGCCCGAACGTTAACCCAGACCCCGAGCCCCATTGAAGTCAATGGGGACCCGAACTTTTAGGCACAAAAATGGCTGTAACAAAGTCCTGGCAAGTGCTAGAGGGCTGCAAAAGGAAGTAAAATGGGGGTAAGATAGGGCAAGTGCCCTACAAAAAAGTGGGGATAGGGAAAATAAATGAAAACCAAATAAACTAGGAGATGATTTTTGAACAATAATGTGTCACTTACAGCTGCAGCTAGAACCTCTCCCTTTAGAACTAGGAGATGATTTTTGAACAATAATCTGTCCCTCTAAGCAGAAGCCTCTACCTAGTGCAGTCAGATCGCTCAAAGCAGCAGTATGTGAAATCTCAAATTACTCCCACAATCTGATCGTTGTGTACGATCAAATCGATCGTTGTGTTAGGCAGGGTTTGATCTGCAATCTGTCACTCAAAGCAGCAGTATATGAAATCCCGATTCTCAAATTTCTGCAATCTGTCCCTCAGAGCAACAGTAGTAGTAATCTCAGGATGCAGGATCAGATGTTGAAATGTCTGCAATCTGTCCCTCACAAAAACGCCGGCAGCTTCCTCTCCCTACACTAACCCAAGAGCATGTGACATGCAGCACTGTGACTCCAGCCTCATATAGAGGCTGGGTCACATGATGCACTGGCCAATCACAGCTATGCCATTAGTAGGCATGGCTGTGATGGCGTCTATGGGCAAACCAGTGAAACGCTTGTTGATTGGCTGCCCTGCAGCTATTCAACATGCGTGATCAACTACCAGAACCCGAACGGTTTTTGAAACGTCCGTGTTCGGGTCCGGGTCCCGGACACCCCAAAGTTCGGTACGGACCCGAACGTTACAGTCCTGGTTCGCTCAAAACTAGTCCCTAACTCACATTCATACATATACTATGGCCATTTTTTTTAGACAGGATCTAATTTACCTACCAGCATGTCTTTGGAGTGTGGGAGGAAACCCACGCAGGAACAGGGAGAACATGCAAACTCCAGGCAGGTAGTGTCATGATTGTGATGGTGGGGATTCGAACCAGCAACCCTTTTGATGCCAGGCAAAGTGCTATCCACTACACCACAAAGTATTTTGCTAGTTCTATGAACTGTAGTTTGGCAAACCATGTGTAGTACTACCCACACAGAGGCTTCTGATTTTAACTGGTTCTTCCCCAAACAGCACAGAGGCTACCAGCCACCCAAGCAACAGTTTGTAAACTATGGCTCCAATAAATAGCCTAGAGGTTGTCTTTATGAGATTTATTGCTGATAAAACAACTGTGAATATTGAACATTCTAGGGCTTTACCATTGGGGAGCATGAGGCAAGTCTCTTTGGCATCTGGATACCCTACATCACTGCACAGCTATTGTACCCAGTGCAATCTCAGGAATGCTACGCAGTGCAGAAGAGAACTCTCCTCTAAGCTCACAGTCCAGGACACTACTCAGGACAGGGGAATGGCCAGTATCTGAGACCCTATGAGAGCAGTCTCAATCCAAGCAATCTCTGGCACTTATGTCCCAAAAGCACACAGTCACCAGGAATCAATTCCCGGTCATTACTCTCAAGTTCCCAGGACAGCTACCACCCTCCAGCCTCCTCCGGACATGGTCCACTGAGTGAGTTAGTCTTTCTCTAGGCCAGATCCCTTTGGTGAAGTCCTGCAGTCAATTCCAGATCACTTCCAGATCCCAGTTCTGCCACAGCTGAGACCTTACAGAACAGCAACACAGTCCATAGGCTGCTTCGGGGCAATAACCCTTCTGAACAAATATTAAGACATTGATGCAGTCCCCATAGCTATGGTTACATAACATAAGACAAAAAAGACATACTGGCAGAATAAGTACAGTAAGTTCCCTACCTACGAATGAACCTTCAAGTTGCGAACTTTCAAAGATGCGCACATTCGTTCGCATGCCAGTTCAAAGAAGTAGCTCACATGTGTGCCGCACATTGCCACATGCGTGCAGTTGTGCTGCTGTGCACTTTAATGTACAGTACTATAGTGTACAGTAGTACAGTTCAGATTTCAAGCCCAAGATGTCCGTAAGCAAGAATAAAAGAGCGGTGATGTGGTGGGGACAGCTAAGAAGCTCCAAGCAATAACTATGGAAACAAAAGTGAAATTGAGAGATTGGAGGGAGGAGAAAAATAATAGATGTCACACTTTTTATAACATGAATCGTCCCACCATCGACACAATTCTAAAGAACAATAACAAGATCATGGAACATTTGTAGTCTGCTGTGCCAATGATGTTGACAATAATATCAAAAAAGCATGGAGAAGTGATAGAGGAAATTGAACTTCTCAATGTGTGGATGCAGGATCAACATCAGCGTTGAGTCCCGCTCAGCTTATTGCTGATTCAAGAAAAAGTTAAAAGCCTGTATGAAGACTTGAAGAAGAAACACGAAAAGAATCAGAGGGCACATATTTTAATGCTAGCTATGGTTGGTTTTATAGGTTCAAGACTAGAGCCAACCTTCACAATGTAAAAATAAGCCATGTGGCAGTGAGTGCAGATACTATAGCTGCCTGGGAATTTCCTGCAACGCTTTAAGAAATGATTGATGAAGGCACTGATTTACCTGAGCAGGCTTGTAATATAGATGAGACAGGACTGTATTGGCTATGCTTCCAGTGATATGAAACTGAAGCTTCCCTTAGTTTATCATTTAAAGAACCCAAGAGCCCTTAAAATCATAGCCAAGAGCTTGTTTCCTGTTGTGTGGAAAAGTAATTCCAAAGCCTGGGTTACACAGGCCATTTTCCAGGGCTGGATTTTCCTCCACTTTACCCCAGAGATAGAAAAATATTGATTGGAGAAAGATGTCCCATTCAACATTCTTTTCCTGCTTAACAATGCTTGACAATGCTCCGGCTCACCCCTCATTCATGGATGGCTTTGTGAATCTGTCACTAAATACTACAGCACTTATCCAAACTTTGACCAGGTAGTTATTGCAACTTTCAAGAAATATTATTTACATCCCTTTTTTCATCAGGAAGTAAAGGCTACTGACAAATCAGGAACAATCTTGTGACAATTTTGGAAGGACTATAACATCTACTTGGCTGTCACCATGAATGGGGTTTGCAAGAACCTTTGCCCGCAGTTTGTCCATGATGTTCGTGGATTTGAGAAGGTGGGTGAGAGTCCAAAGAGGTCTTCAGCAACTTAGTGACCCTCAGTGAAAAGCTGGAGCTCGATCTGCAAGAGGACCAATTAATTGAACTCCCTGTGCAACACGAGGGGCTTACTAATGAAAACCTGATGCAATTGAAGGCCTGGCGAAAGGAGGAAAAGAGCCAACAGGGAGAAATAACTGAAGAACCAAAGAGATTCACGACACAGGAAATGGCAAGGGGATATTCTTTATTTAAGGAGGCACTGTTAGAGGGCTCGTCGGATGTAGACCGGGAAGGACGCATGGCTAAGGAGCTCCGGGGCTCCATTGACTTCCTTATTGTCTTCCTGCCTATAAGAGCCCGGTGCTAGGGGCGAAAATCCCCTTGCTGATCATCCGGGCACATCTTACGATGCCATCCAAGCGCTGGGTCGCAGCGGTTCCCGCGGTCTGCACGGCTTGCCTCCTCGTCAGCCTCGTGCCTGGACGCCATCTTGGACCAGCTAATCTCACAAGCGGGCATGGCGCACGATGCTGCAGCACCAAGACCTCCTTCTCCCCAGGCACAGGCAAGTGATACAATGGCCATTCTGGTGGCGATTGAGCAAAGCAAAGCATCAGTTATGAGCCGTATAGATTACCTAGCGACTGAATGCACTTTTATCAGAGCGGACTTAGACAAAATAAGGGGCAGATTGACGGAGACTGAGGATCGGATTTCTGCCGCAGAGGACATTACTACACAACATGCTGGAATTCTCTCGGCCTTACAACGCACAGTACAGGTGCCGGTGGCTAGAGCAGACGATGCCAAGAACTGGATGCGCCGAACAACGTTTGGGTGCTGGGGCTGCTGGAGGGTGCTGACGGAGAGCACCCAGCGGAGTTTGCAGAGGCCTTCTTCAAATCCTTGCTGAATCTACGGTAGGTTTCACCCACATATGTTGTAGAGAGGGCGCACCGAGTACCTACAGGCTGCAGGGTGGTAGGAACTGGGACAAAACCCTGCGCGAGGCGCGGAAGCATCACACGCTGCCCTATGAGCACACTGCTGTCCACTTGTACCCTGACTTCACTGCTGAGCTTCAAGAGAAACGCAAGACTTTTACAGATGTCCGCAGGAGGCTCAGAGACCTGGAAATCAAATATTCTATGCTTTATCCCAGTCGGCTGCGGGTCCAACATGGAGGATCTGTGAAGTTTTTTGAATAGCCAGAAGACGCAGATGCCTGGCTCCTGACTTTGCAATAAGGCCCTTCTGAATGTGGGGGATCTCTGCTCCTGGAAGGAATGTTTGCACTTTGAATTACATGGGATGCTCTGCCCTGATTATGGTAATGTACATATCCTGTCCTAGGCGCTCTGGTGCTAATCATCCTTGACGCTTGAATTGGTTGCCTTTGTTTTGAAAGATGACCCCCTCCTCTAACTGCTAGCGGAGGATGACTGGTATATCCTTGCTCTGCACTGAGCTCTGCCATGTGTTATTGGGGCCCCGGACACCCTCGGGTCAGGAGTTATTTACTGTTACCACACCAAGTTCTCAGGACTGCGCGGTTGAGCACCCCTCAGCCTCGCCTTCTGTTATAGGCTGGAAACTATTGAGGGTTCCTCTGAACGGTGCCTCAAGTAGGCGAATAGTGTTCTTTGTTTTGGGGCCAAACTGCTACGGTGACTGTTGGGGTTATGCCATGCAGTAGGGCATTAGACAATTGTCGGACTTTGTTTTTGTTTTTTTTTGTTGTTCATCTGCTCGGGCTATGGCTGGCATTTTCAAAAGGTTCGCACATGCCTACATGACTCCTACACTGGGATGGCACATCGGACCTCTTTGATGGGATTAGAGGTGAAGATTATCTCCTGGAACATTAGAGGACTAAATGATAACATAAAATGAGCTTTAGTCTTTAAATATTTGCAGACACATAAACCACATATTGCCCTGCTCGGTTGAACGGGTGCTTACGCATCCGGGTGGGAGATATATCATACTAATTGCTGAAATGTATTCCCAGCGCTGGGCCTTGGTGAATGTATATGTCCTTCCTCCGTTTGATTCCACTATCCTGTATGCTGTGATGGCTGCCTTAGCCCCCTTCCAACCCCGCAATTTGATTGTGGGGGGTGATTTTAATGCCACCCTAGACTCAAGTTTAGACACATCCAACCCTGATAGGACCGCCTCAGCAGATCTCATAGCCTGGGCAGACACACTGGGTCTCACTGAGCTTTGGAGGTGGAAGCATCCGGAGGACAGAACCTATTCCTAGGTGTCTTCACTGCATAGATCCGGTTCTCGGATAGATTTAATGTTTGGTACTAACCCTGTGCTGTCCCACGTGCAGGCGGTGTCCCACCTCCCGACTGGTATTTCAGACCACTCGCCCTTGGAGCTTGGCTTGGTTCTGGGCCCAGGCCGTGGGTTGGGATGTTGGAGGCTGGCGGCATGCTGGATAAATGATCCGCAGGTGCAGGAGGCAACTGCCCCCAAAGTTGTTGAGTTTTGGCAGCTTAATGAAAGCTCGGCTCCACTTGGGGCGGTGTGGGAGGCGCTAGCACAGGCACGGAAAGCCATTAAACTCCACTATATGTCCCTGGTCCATTCTGACTCCAAGAAGTTTGCAGCTAATCTATTTGAGTCAGGTGATAAAAATGGCAAGTTGCTCACCAACCTGGTCGCCGAACCGGTCCTTCAGACCAATATACCCAGGATTAGGTCCCCGGCCGGGGACATACTTACTGATGCTGAGAACATTTTAACCGCATTTCACGATTATTATGTACAGCTTTATGACGACCCCTTCTCTGAGCTAGATGATTCCCTCCTTCCTGGGGGAACTGCAGCTGCCCACACTCCCTGAAGAGGATAGGGACGCCTTGGATAGGCCCGTATCGAGCCAGGAAATTGAAGATGCTATATTTGCCCTCCCTAACAATAAATCCCCAGGCCCCGATGGGTTGCCTGGAGAATGGTACAAGACACACGCTGACTTACTAGCCCCAAAATTGGCCAATATCTTTTTGCACAGCTTTGAAACTGGAAAACTCCCAGACACTATGTATCAGGCCCATATTACACTAATACCCAAGCCAGATAAGGATCTGACCAATTGCTCATCATATAGGCCCATTTCTTTACTAAACGGTGACCTTAAAGTTTTGACAAAGTTCTGGCGACCAGGTTAATGAAGATGCTACCGTCCCTGATTAATATTGATCAGACAGGTTTCATGTCTGGCAAGTCTATGGATGTGAACCTTAGACGGGTCTTTACGCATCTCCAGCTCCCAGCAAAGGGCAGCGCCTCCAGGGTTCTGGTGGCGCTAGATATCGAAAAAGCGCTTGACACCATTCGGTGGGCATTTATGCAGAAAGTCCTTGAGCTTTTTGGTTTCGGACCTAACTTCAGAAAATGGATTGGCTTGCTATATCAGGCCCCACAGGCCTGCATTCGGCTTAACGGCAGGCTCTCGGCCCCCTTCTGTATAAGGAGGGGCACAAGGCAGGGGTGTTCCCTCTCCCCGGCGCTCTTTGCCTTGGCTATGGAGCCGCTGATGGAGGCATTGAGGAGATCTGGGGATGTGAGCGGTGTCCGTGTGGGTGCTGTGACTGAAAAACTAGCATTCTACGTGGACGACTTGATCCTTTTCTTACAGGATCTGGGCCCTTCGCTGTCCGCTGCATTGCAAATCCTTGATAGATTCACGGTGCTCTCCGGGCTTCGCACCAACTGGGGGAAATCCCTTATCTTACCCATAGACTCTGAGGCTCGCAGTGTAGTGAGCTCTGATATTCCACTCCAATGGGCAACCACTATTAAATACTTGGGGATAGTTATGTCACCTAATGTACAGGACTTTGTTCAACTTAACTTGACACCGACCCTACAATGGTGCAAACAGCGACTAAGAGCCTGGGCGAACCTTCCCCTGTCCCTGGTAGGTAGAATTAACCTAGTAAAAATGAAAATCTTACCGGGGTTGTTGTTGTATCAGCTGAGGCATACCCCCGTTTGGGTCCCAAAAAGTTTTTTCAGCAATTAGACTCTCTCATTACTAATTTTCTATCGCAAGCACGCACAGCACGGTTTAGTAGAAAAACCCTTTGCCGCCCATGGACTCAAGGTGGCCTTGCATGCCCAGATTTCTACTTGTACTATCTAGCTGCCCTCCTTACGCACGCTCATGGCTGGTTGACCTCAGATGACACAAACTCGTCTGTGGTCCTTGAGGTAGCGTACCTGGGGTCCTTCGAAGCTCTTCACAACCTGCTTTACAGGGGTAGGGGAGTTCTCCCCTCCCCACTGACCCAGGCCATGCAGGCGGTGGTCAAGGCATGGCATATTGTCTTATTTAAACCTAATCTTGCGAGAGCCAAGTGGTCCCCGGATACACCGTTGTAGTTTAATCCCCGGCTACAGGAATTTAGATCCCTACCGGACCCGGGTTTGAGGGTGGGCCGGGGAATTAAGTATTTGCAGGATATAAATGATGGGTCAGGGCTGATTACTTTTGACAGACTAAAAGATAGGTTTCAACTTCCGAACTCCTTTTTTTTGGTTCCTGCAGCTCCGCCAGGCCTATGCGTCACAATTTGGAACCTCATTTATCCGTATGGAACGGGATGACTTGGAGTCTCTACTAAGGGACACTGAGCTCATGAAGCCGCTATCACAGATATACAGAGCTCTTCTCCCCACCATTCAGGTTGGCATGGAGGGGTTGCAAGAGCGTTGGCGGGCGGAGGTGACGGACCTGGATGCGGAGGACTGGGAGGACATGTGGGACGACCCCTTCTGGGCTCTGATAGCGAGTAGGGACAAATTGATCCAATTTAAAATCTTACATCGGTGCTATTATATCCCTCAAAGATTACATCATATAAACCCCTCTGTTGGGGCGGGCTGCTGGAGATGCGGGGACGCCCCTGCTGGTTTTATTGGGTATCCTTCTATTCTATGCCCGGAAGGCTATGGTGCTTAGGTGAAAGGATCCTCACCCTCCCACTTTGGTAGTGTGGAAGCGCTTAGTTAATGTTGTGACTCCACTATATAAAGCTACATACTGCTCTAGGGGGTGTCCTGGGAAATTTGAAAAGGTTTGGCATTTGTGGACAGAGGCAGATTCTACTGTAGATGCTACAGATCCAGATAATTAGATCTCACGGATGTCTCCTTACATGAGAATTATGCCCTGAATAAGAAAGGTAACCGTCAGGGTCCTGCTCTATCCCGGACTTGCTGGTAAATCCTTTCATGGGTGACTGGGGTGGCTGGGGGGCCGTGGTAGCGGCACCATATATTTTATCCTTGGTTTATCCTTCAGAGCCAATCTGAGCAGTGGTTTTCTAGTTTGTAGTTGATTAGTAGTTATTCTTTGATTGTCTGTGTGTTGTGTACTCTGGCCGGGGTATGCCTGAAGGCCATGTTTTGTAACAAAATCTATTTATTGAAATAAAGAGAATTTATTAAAAAAAAAGGAGGCACTGTTACTTTTTGAGGCACAGGACCCAAACGTAGAACAGTACACAAAGATTGCAGCAGCCGTTCAGAATGCCGTACGGTGTTACTGTGTCATCTATGATGAGAAAAAAAGAGCTACTACCCAGATATCACTGGATTGTTTTTTTGGAGAGGGTGGATAGAATTTAATCCAGCAAGGAATTAGAACCTGTGCCATCAACAGCAGGCATGAGTAAAATTACAGCTTTTTAAGTTTTATATGGGTATAATAACTTCTATATATATATAATTCAGTAGAGATATTCTGGATTATTCTTGTGTAAAAATAATGTAAAATGTTATTTGAACAATTATATTTTTGTTTGTGGTTTGTAATGCTATTGACAATTGACTGTAATTGTAAAGAGCAACTGGGTTGCATGATTGCTGGTTCTGTAAACGAAATATCTAAAAATTAATAAAAATGATTGGAAAAAATTGCAGCTTGCCCTCCATCTGCTATTGCTGATGATACTTCAGCTCCACCATCTCCCACCTCCTCTCCCTCCTCCAGTCAGTAAATCTTGTTCCCTGTTCACTCCATGCCAGGCCCTGTATGCCAGCTGTTGTACTGTAATACTCAGTGGCGGCTGGTGCTCAATATTTTATTTTAGGGGGGCGGCAAACAAACCTTCCCCCCTCGCTCATACATACCACCACAAACTTCTGCGGCCTGAGCCCAGAATTTTTTAAAGCCAATTAGAGCCTCAGGCCCTAATCATGTGCTTCAAAAAGAAAAAGAAAAACCCAATTGAAATCCATGCATCCGGCACCCTGCATGTAGATTAGGGTCCGGGCGCATGGATTAGGGGAGTGGCGCCCCTGCGCCCCTAATGGACCGACCGCCACTGGTAATACTGTACATTTCAAGATACTGTGCTATAAGATTAAATATGTTTTATTTACAGTATTTTTGTGTTTGTTTTTATGCATTATTTGTGTGAAGGGAGGATGGAACAATCTGATCCTATTATTTCACACTGTAATAGCCACACAGGTGACACAAGAAAGTGCAGTGTCTTAATGCTGTCAAGTAGTGTCACCATCCTCTTTATTTAGTGTAGCAGGAGTGTGTGAATCAGAAGAATTATTGTATACAATTAAATTTTGTTTGGCAAGTAGAAAAGTTAAATTTTTATATGGAGTTCTACTTTAAAACGTATTCAGTTACCTATATTCTTGTTCCTAAAGTGGAACTTTAGTCAGAAATTTAAAGAGGTTGTAAACCTCCAAAAAAACAAAACAAAACAAAAAACCTACAAGACAAAGGCATAATGAGCTAATATGCATCGCAGACTAGCTCATTGGGAAATACCTTAGAACGATGCCCTGAATCAGCACCGGCACACCGCTGACAAGGCCGACATCTTTCCCAGAGTTCCCAGGTTCGCAGGCTCCGCAAAGACATCACTCCAAATGCACACGGAAGCCGCCAGTCATGGCACGGGCCCTGAAGAAACGGCACGAGCGGGCCGTTCCTCCAGAGCACATGCACCGATGACGTTGGCAGCAGCGTATATAGTTCTAAATAATGAGGGTAGGGTACCACTAGAATAGCGTATATAGTGAATATCTCCTAAACCATGTAGGTTTAGGTGATATTTACAGTACGTACAGGTAAGCCTTATTGTAAGCTTACCTGTAGGGGCAATTAAAGAGGAAGACTTTACTTCCTCTTTAAGTCCTACTAGATGACTTCAGGCTGGCCGCTTTTGCAGGTATATCTATGTAAACATTAAAAATAAGTGCCTATACTGTTTAAAATCGAGTAACACACTGTCTTACATTGCTCTGTACATGATCAGTTACTCTCTTTTTAGGCACTGTGCCGAAAATGTAGAAGCCGATCTGCTGAAAGCCTAAAGATTTACTGCTGCTCAGGGGCTATGGGCTTCAACAAAATGGCAGCCTCCAGCAACATGAAACAGGCAAAATGCTGGAGGCAATTCACAGCACACACTAATTTTGGTAGCATAATTATTCATGTGGAATATACTGTATGTTCCTTGCTAAAAAACATTTTTTAGTACGTTGTTTGGGTAAAGTTCCGCTTTACGTATATAAGTATTATGCCCTAATGGGATAGTCATACATATTCTATCATGTAAATTGTTGTTGCTGTTGACAGATTCCCAGCTGGCAGGGCTCAATATCACCAGCTAATTGGGGTTGAAATGACATGATAGCATATACGCTAATTAGGACATGTATGTGATGAATGGCCTGAAAATTCTTTTCATCCTGGAAAATGGCTGTAGTGCTTGACCTAGCAAGTATAAATCATGTAGGTCTTTGTGAATTGTTGCTGCATTTTTTCATGGCTGTGTAAAGTATGAGCCTATGAACACAGGTGGTAAATAATATGTGACAAGAGCAACTGTGTAGGAGCATCTGCAGAATAAATGAATCAGCCAGTAAACCCACAATGTACGCCTCTTACAATTCAGGCTTATGCTGCAGTTCCTCGCATATGCCAGATGATGCTTTTTAACTCATTCTATTTAATTTTTCAGCATGCTTTTACTTATTTATTTAAGAGATTCTGATGATAACTCCAATTAGAGCTTTTTGTTACCCACTCGACTCTGTGATCACAGTCATCTCATTCTGCTCCATTGGTTTTTAGCTGCTCTGTCTAGCAACTGTACTGCTCTACAGGGCCGACACTGTGATAACATGACTGGTGTCACCATACAGCCAACAGTGATTTTTTGTTCTGTTCAGCCAGTTTTGTGCTCCTGACATCCCTATCAGACTAGGTCTTCAACCTTCATTTCATTAGCAGCACAGCTGGCTAACCGGACTAGTCAGTATGTTCATTGATGGCTTTTATGCACTCTTCCAGTCTGAGGGCTGCTGTGAAGGGTATTGTAGTTAGGCGGCTACTCAAAATCACAAATCCCTTGGCAGTTGAAACAATTCCCATATATGGATTTTATCTGTGAAGTTTAGTTATAACCGCATTAACAACCAGTTACTGCACAAGCAGTGGTAGACGCCCATGAATGTAACCCCTAAGACCCCATACACACTATACAACTTTTGTTGTCAGATTTCCTTTAGATTTACCAAAACCATGTAGTGCAAGGGCCTGTCTGATTGCATAGAAATTTAAACTCTTAAGATTTGATCTCATATTATATGGTTTTGGTAAATCTGAAGACAAAAATCTGCAGAAAATCTAATAGTGTGTATGGGGTCTTAGGCTTCGTTCCCACCATGTGTAGAGATGTAAGTTTTTCTGCACGCGTTCTGCAAGGGCACAAAGAAAAGAGTTGCTCTCTATGTGCCCTGTTCACACAACAACACAGTATCGCTTGCGTATCTGAATCTGAAACGTGTATGTAGTTTTCCATGTGGAAAAAAGAACTGTCATGACATCAACATTGTAGTGTGAACAGGGCACATAGAAAACTATTGCTTTTTTTTTTTTGTGCCCTTGCAGAAAATGTATGTTTGCATAACTGCATAGAAAAAATCCACACTTGATCTCAGTGATATGGTGTAAACAACACATAATAGAAAACAATTGTTTTCTTTGTGTCCTTGTGGAGACGTATGTAATAAATACACATGTCTCTGCACATGTTGTGAACATGCCAATGCAAGTCGAATCTGCATGTTTTTTCATCAGTTTTTATGCAAGTATGGTGTGAAAGAGGCCTAAGAATGGTGTCTGACTATGGTGGCTTTTTTTTGCAGGAATGGAAAAGTCTCAGGCAGAAGAGAGATGAGAACTATCAGAAGGTCATGTGTTGCTTGGTGCATCGCTACTTGACTTCAATGAGGCAGAAGATGCAAAGCACTGACCAGGCCACAGTGGAAAACCTAAATGAACTCCGTCAGGATCTGTCCAAATTCCGCAATGAAATGAGGGACCTGCTTGGCTTCCGGACCTCAAAATATGCAATGTTTTATCCAAGGAACTAAAAACATCAACATGAAGCGGACCTTCTCCTGTCCTGGAGAATGTTGTGCTGATGTCTTCTTGCACTTGTTTGTGTCAGTATTTTATAGTCTCACACTTATTTACAAGTGCATCATGTATGATTCATTATAGTTCAATATTACAACCTGAGTTTGAGATTTATTATACTATTATAAAATGTTATTTTATTAACAAAATATTCATATATGCACAAAGCAGGTATGCTACCTGGTACATTTTTTATAACTATGTTGATCCATTTTCAAATTTTTAAATGTGATCACTTGATTGCTGCTAAAGGTCAGGTTATCTCTAACAGTCATGTGAATACCTTTGATTTACATAAAATCACTGTTCATACATGCAGCTAATGAAATTGTAATTATCTATTCATCATTATTTAAAGCCTCAGTCAATGTATTTATTACAGGCAGTTTATTAAAATTTATGACAATAGTAAATAATTTAATAGTACATTTTAATGTAGTATTTCTAATTATCTGCTGTTTAGAAAATAAAATCTGATTAGTTGCCACAATTTACAGCACATTTTTTTTCCTTTTGGCTGTACTCTGAGTTTTGAAAATGGGTCCCTATACTTGTGTCCTTGATTGGGCTGTGACAAATTATATATATATATTGTACAGGGCGCCGTGGCTGGGTCCTAGAAAGACGCTATATTTCCCCTCTATTTGGACTGTGGGAACAAAAAGGGTTAACTCACTGGTCAGAGGAAGTAGGTTTAAGAGAGACAGGAAGTTGTTGGTGGTGTGGAGGAGTCTGGAGGAGTCTCAATGGTGAACAGTGGATGGTGTTGCAGCTGTGGAAAGGAATAGCAGTGTATTGTCTGGAGCCCAGCTAGCAGGGGAGGTTACCCACTGGAGAAACCCAAGGACTGATTAACTGTGATAGCAGTTGTGAACTGTGCAAGTTTGTGAGACTTATATTTATTTCTGTTGTTTTGCTGCTGTGAATCTATTTAAGTTCAATAAACCTTCCAAATACAGCCAATGTGTTTTGAGGTAAAAACATCCTCCTCCTTTTTTTGAGATTTATATCACATCAGAATGCATTAAGTGACCTGTGTTAAAGTGTTTGTAAGTACGTTTTTAAGTGTTTGTTTTGCCCAGAACAGCCCTGATCCTCCTCTTCTAGGGTCCCCTACTGGTGCTCCTGTCTCCTTCCCCTTGCTGAGCATAACCGTAGCAGTCTGTTTGCTCTGGGGACACTCATGTGTGCTCGCTCCCAAGCCACCTCTGTGTGTCTGTGAGACATACATAGCATGGCTTGGCCCTGCCCCCGCTTCCTCCTCACTGGCTGTGATTGGCAGCAGTGTGAGCCAATGACTCCCACTGCTGTATCTCAGCCAATGAGGGGGGAGAGACCCAGGAGAGCTTCTGCTCTCATGCACATTGCTGGATGGATTGAGGTGAGTATAAGGGGGGGGGCTGAGGGGGTAGGTAGCTGCCCACTGAAGATTTCTTACCTTCATCCATACAAAGCATGAAGGTAAAAAACCTTCAGCCTATAGAACCACTTTAAGGCTTGATGAAGACTGATGTCTCTGAGGGCACTATAAGTATCTGGTCTGGTGACCTATTGGTCCTGATTAATACCTCCAAGGCTCAGCCTCGAACAAACTAAGTAAAGCTAAACATGGAGATAAATACGCAAATTGTACTAATAAGCTTGCAGAATGATAATAATTTAAAACTATATGTTCTCATTTTTGCATAAGTTTTGGCTTGGTTGGCTGTCTTTAACATATGCAGTCTTCTATTAAGCACTTTAGCTATTACAGGTTTTTAAAACAACAGTTTTAAAAATCAAGTTTTCCACCAAAATGTTGTTTATAGTTAATCACATATACGCAAGTCCAGCAAATTGCGACATGCTTGGCATTTCATCGAAGACCTTTTTCACATTAAAGCATTGAAAGCCACAGACTAAAACTAACGTGATTTTCAGTTCTCTCCTGGGGCAATGGAAGGCATCCTTCCAAAGACAATTTTCATTGCTTTCTGTGAAATCCCATGCAAATCATGCATAAGGGAGTTTTTTTTATTTCTGTTGTTTTCACTGTTTTCAGCACATTGTCACATAAACAGGGGGAATGGGCCAGAATGAAGCCATTGCATTCCATTAAAGTGACTCTAAACACTATTTTTAATACCAAACAGTGTACATACCTGCTCTGTGCAATGGAATCGGACAGAGCAGCCCCAAACCTCATCTTTTTGGGTCCCTGTGTTGCGTTTGATATATATATACAAATAAATATATTATATTAAACTATTTTTCTAAAAGACTCATAGAATAGCAATAAGATTATTGTCAGGTTTTGACTTGAGTGAATACTTCTCAAAGAAATTATGTTAGATACAATGGGAACGTAGTTCCCATTGTTGTATTCAACAGGTTGACAATTTTACATTTGTCTCTATAGCGACAGTAAACAGGAAATATATTGCCTATGGCATGTGTGATGTCAGAATGCCATCTTGAGGTAGAATTTGAGAGTGTATCTCTCATAGAGAACTACAGGGATATTTTTCTGTTAGTTGGTTGTTAAGGTAAATGAGTTTGTAACCATTGTCAACAAACTGGTAAACAAACTGAGCTATATAAAGCTTTCCAGGGATAAGCTGGATGGGATTCTTATCATGCCTTAAACACCAAGGACAGTTTGCAACCAGCCAAGACGCTTTCACCTGATCTACCAGCAACTGCTATAGAAGCTTTGGGGTCCCCATTGCCAGTGGAGATCACCTACTCACAGTAACCTGGGTTAAGCAATTTTTAAGCGTATTCTACTGTTTATAGATCATAGGCTGTTAATTTGCTATACATATCTGAAAGCCTTGATTTGTATTCATAATATTGTAATGGTTTTGTATGTACAGCATTTTTATTTAGTAATAGCTCATTTATACACTGCACAGGTCTGAGCTTCCTTGCTTATACCACAAAGTAACCTTGCTAGATATACGCAAGCAAAACAATTGGGGGTTCGTCCGGGATTTGTGCTATAGTGCAACTAATGCAGACCTATGTGTTCTGTGTTGTGTCGTGTAGCTTGTGCTGGGTAAATATGCTGCGTAAGCTGTTTAGGAAAAGCAAGGCTGCAGACGGTCCTGATGGCCAGAAGGAAGCGTGCAGCTTACCTATCTGGGCCAGATACAATGAGTGGGAGCCTCTTGCTAAATAGTTTGTAAAGTATGCTTCTCCCTTGAATATAACTTGGGGTGATAAAATCTCAGATCATTTTGTAGATTTTAGCCTTAAGGGATTGGATTTAAGTAAAAAAGAGAAGAGGACAGTTTCCATAGTGGGTTGGTACTTTTTTCATGCTCTCTATAGTGAATCACAGAGAAGGCAGAGACAGAAATTAAGGTATTAAAAGACTAGCAGTTGCGTCAGAGTGTGTTTGTACAACTGCTAGTTGGCCTGATGATTTGCGTGTGAAGCCCTCATGACCAAATCAATTAATGCCTTAAGATAAAGGCAGGGCAGTAAACCTGTTAGTAAAGCCAGGGTACGTGCCATTGTCACATTCCAAAACTGGGATTGTGAGAATGTGCTCTCCTCAAATGATAGTGAGGATGAGGAGATAGTTTCATATGTCACATGATGATCTTCTAGTGGGAAAGAAAAGGTGTGCCAGACCTCTCATTACTAAGCATAAGAAAAGGCAACATGATAGAGAGGATATGGCAGATGGGGAGATGCATTATCGTAACCCCAGAGATGTTGAATTTGAAGAAGTTCAGGATTTACACAAGCTGAATTCCATGAGCTGGCTAAACAATACAAACAAAGGTCTGGGGAACCCCCATTGAGTTGGCTTCTATGTTTGTGGGATGAAGGGGTGGACAGTGTAGTTTTGTCAGGTAAGGAAGCAGTGGCTATGGGAGTGTTAACCCATGATTCACAATTGCGTCAGGCAATGCAAAAAGCTTGAAATTTTGCACTGCTAGATCTCACGAGAGATGGAATAGTCCGAGTATACCCTAATCCTACTGACCTGGAAAATACCTACTCCTGGAGATCAATAGGAGAGGGTATTTCCAGGTTATGTGAGATGGGTTTTATAAATGGATTAAATACATTTCCAGAATGAATGGGTCCAGATATGGAACCCTTTACCTCTGCTCTGCGCTCTAAGCTGATGAAGTCTGTGCCTTTTATTCTCAGGGCTCCTTTATTGTCCTTGCTGGAAGGCCTGGGATTAAACAGCAAGATTCATGAAGCCACTACCCTTTTAAGCAGTTGAGGGAGCTAGAAGAGACTAAAACAAAACCTGTCAGGGCAGTAGATAAGGTCAAGGCCAGACAGGAAGATTACAAGCAGAAAAGAACAGAGAAGAAAGGGAATGGGGTAGAGAAGACAGGAGGTGAAGAGAAAACCAGGCTAGTTATCTCTAGGAAAGAAATGTGGGTGGACCTATTAAAGGCAGGAGTACCTAAAGATGAGATGGATGGGATTTCTACTGCAGAAATGCTGAAGAGGTGGAAACATTTAGAGGGGAAAACTGTCAGTGTTAGAAAGACTACTATTAGTGAAGATAACGTCAGCCTAGATTTAGAGAAAACAGAACAGACCCCTCCTGCTAGCCCCAAACCAATTTCCAAAACTGCGCATAAACCCAAACCCAAATCCCTTTATCCTGGGGAGGAGTTAGAGAGACTCAGAAAAGGGGATTGGGAGTTTCCTTATTCTTTATGAAGGGAAGGTGGGTCTCCTGTAATTGCAGTGAGGGCAGTGACAGCAGGAGACCGACGCCCATATGTACCTGTCACTGTATGGTGGGGGAAGTCATCTTCTCCTACACATGTGATGGCTTTAGTTGATACTGGAGCTGAAGTTACACTTTTGCAAGGAAATCCTTCCCATCACAAAGGAGAATTGATTTATGTAGAAGGTTTGGGAGGGCAAACCACACCAGCAGTTAGGACACAAATGAAATTGGCTATTGGTAAGGGACCAGGATTTTGGACAAATGCTTTGATATCAGTTACCCGAAAATATTCTTGGGATGGATGTACTTCAAATTCAGTTTATTCAGACTGAATGGGGTACATTCACATTTGGGTATCCTGATAAAGCGTATCTGGTTAGAGCAGTGAAGGCTGTGGTCACAGGTCATGTGAAATGCCAGTCTGTCTCAAGCAGTACAGACTTCATGGAGGCCACAAAGAAATTGGGGAGACTGTTCAAAAACTGTTGAGAGTAGGGATCCTCAGACCTGCTGTAAGTCCTTTCTTGTCTCTGATGTTCCCAGTGAAGAAACCTGACAGGACATATAAATGCCTGTGGACTACAGAGGTTTAAACAAAGTGGCAACTCCATTGAAGTCAGCTGTACCGGATATGATCTCAATTGTTGAGAGAATTGCTAAAGAGGCAGGAGAATATCATGCTGTGATAGACTTGGCTAATGCTTTCTTTTCAATTTTGATAGACCCAGAGTGTCAGGACCAGTTTTCCTTTGTGTGGAACAACCGCCAGTACACTTTCACTGTCCTTCCGCAAGGCTATCTTCATTTTCCAAAGATTTGTCATGGACTGATTGCCTGAGATTTAAGTACCCTGAATTTGAAAGTCGCTGTGTTTCACTACATTGATGACATCATGATCTCTGGAACAAAAGAGGATGTAAATGAAGCACTGCACCTGCTGATACAGCACATGGAGAACAGAGGGTGGGGCTACCAATAGAGACAAAGTCCAAGGAACTGCCACAAAGGTAAAATTCCTAGGAATGATGTGGACTGGGTCGCAGAGGAAAATTCCAGAGACAGTTGTGGAAACTATCCAGGCGCTGTCGCCCCCTACTACCAAAAAGGAGGCACAGAAGTTCATTGGAGTTGTGGGATTCTGGACATCGTTCATCCCACATCTTGGACTGATTCTGAGGCCTATATACAATGTCACAAGGAAAAAGATTGAGTTCTCATGGGGTTCAGAGCAGTGGACCACATTCCTTGCTGCTAAAGAAGCCATTTTGCAGCATTAGGGATTATGACCCGTGAGACAAGGAGTGCCATTTACGCTGCATGTAGTGGAACAGAATGGTACTATATCTTGCAGTCTGTGGCAGTCAAATGAAAAAAAAGGACTGAGAGCAATACCCATTGGATTTTGGTCCAAACAACTGACATGGGCACAAAAGAGATACACGCCCCTAGAGAAGTACCTGTTTGGGACCTACACCGCAGTTCAACATGTAGAGACCATTACAGGAAAGGACACACTTATCATCCATACTGCATTGCCAATAGCAGAATGGGTGAGACATAATGGATTGACTACTAGGGCAGCTGTAGCCCAGAACCAGACACTGATGAAATGAAAATGGCACCTTCAAGAAAGAGGGGGCATTGCAGCTGGGGATGTCAGAGACATTTCAAAACAGTTGGCAGGGCTTGTTACTTTTACCAGCACCCAGCCAGCGGAAGAAATTTCTGTGCTGCAGTCATCCCCCATTCAAGAGGCTCCACCCTTTGAGTCTCTGTCAGAAGACATGAAGGAGTCAGCATGGTTCACTGATGGTTCAGCCATAGTCACCTCGTCTGGGCGTAAATGGACAGCAGCAGCCTACAACTCAAATACAGACACAGTCCTGCAGGAGACCAGAATTGGAAGGTCCAGTCAGTATGCAGAGTTGAAAGCTGTAGTGATGACTCTTCAGGGGTATCCTTCTTCCCATGGCACTATCTACACTGACAGCTGGGCGGTCTTTAAAGGACTGACAACTTGGATGCCCATGTGGGTGTCCAGTGATTGGATGATTCATGGAAAGGTGCTGTGGGGAGGCAAGGAAGTCTGGGACTACATCTGGATGGAAGCTCTCACCATAAAAATGGGGCATGTTGATGCACATGTGCCCCTGGTCCCAGACTTTGAGAAGTACAGTATCTCACAAAAGTGAGTTCACACCTCACATTTTTGTAAATATTTAATTATATCTTTTCATTTGACAACACTGAAGAAATGACACTTTGCTACAATGTAAAGCAGTGAGTGTTCAGCTTGCATAACAGTGTAAATTTGCTGTCCCCTCAAAATAGCTCAACACGTAGCCATTAATGTCTAAACCGCTGGCAACAAAAGTGAGTACACCCCTAAGTGAACATGTCCAAATTGGGCCCAATTAGCCATTTTCCCTCCTCGGTGTCACTTGACTCATTGGTATTACAAGGTCTCAGGTGTGAATGGGGAGCAGGTGTGTTAAATTTGGTGTTATCACTCACACTCTCTCATACTGGTCACTGGAAGTTCAACATGGCACCTCATGGCAAAGAACTCTCTGAGGATCTGAAAAAATAATTGTTGCTCTACATAAAGATGGCCTAGGCTATAAGAAGACACCCTGTGAACAAGTCTGGAAGTGACGAAATGTTAGGGGCATGGCCATACGACAACTCTGCTGGACGGAAGGAGCTGGGGAGGACGCCGCGGTGACATGTGAGAGAGCGGCAGTCTGATACCAGCTATGTACCAAGCGACATTGTGGATTTAAAAGGCTATTGACTTTTGTTTTATATGTAAGCGCATTTTATTAGAATTAAAGTCCGGATGTTTTAAAGTGATGCACTATGAGGAGTTTTCCTTCTTTTTATCTCCCCGATGTTATGAGCACTGCTCTCTGAAGAAAGTATCTATACACATTTTGTGATTATTACACAGGCGAATTGGATAAGATACAGCTGGCGAGCCTCAGTGTGTGCATGTTTACATGCGGTGGTATTGGTGAAGGAAGAGAGAGACTTCTTGGGAACATTTTTTGTTCTTCTTATCAATTTTTAATTTTTTCAGACTTTAGCACTTGCATTTCATATGTTTATTGTAGCTGTTTTTGCACAATGCAAATTTATTAACATTGATGCATTTATTATTGTTTTGATTGAATAGTGATGCACTTTTTACTATTATGATTTATGATTTAACATTAATGCACTTTCCAGTGTTAAGATTAGCACGATTAGCGCTGCTGAAAGCAAGGTAGATTAGTGTTTTCATGTTTTTTATATATAAGAAGATTGCCAAGACCCTGAAACTGAGCTGCAGCATGGTGGCCAAGACCTAACAGCGGTTTAATAGGACAGGTTCCACTCATGGTTGACCAAATAAGTTGAGTGCATGTGCTCAGTGACATATCCAGAGGTTGCCTTTGGGAAATAGACGCATGAGTGCTGCCAGCATTGCTGCAAAGGTTGAAGGGGTGGGGGTCAGCTTGCCAGTGCTCAGACCATACACCGCACACTGCATCAAATTGGTCTGCATGCAAAGCCTGCAAACAGTTTACTGAAGACAAGCAGACTAAGGACATGGATTACTGGAACCATGTCCTGTGGTCTGATGAGACCAGGATAAACTTATTTGTTTTAGATGGTGTCAAGCGTGTGTGGTGGCAAACAGGTGAGGAGTACAAAGACAAGTGTGTCTTGCCCTACAGGCAAGCATGGCGGTGGGAGTGTCATGGTCTGGGCGGCATGAGTGCTGCCGACACTGGGGAGCTACAGTCCATTGAGGGAACCATGAATGCCAACATGTACTGTGACATATTGAAGCATAGCATGATCCCTTACCTTCGGAGACTCAACTACGGGACAGTATTCCAACATGATAATGGCCCCAAACACACCTCCAAGACGACCACTGCCTTGCTAAAGAAGCTGAAGGTAAAGGTGATGGACTAGCCATGTCTCCAGACCTAAACCATATTGAGCATCTGTGGTGCACCCTCAAACGGAAGGTGGAGGAGCGCAGGGTCTCTAACATCCACCAGCCCCGTGATGTCGTCATTGAGGAGTGGAAGAGGACACTAGTAGCAACCTGTGACGCTCTGGTGAACTCCATGCCCAAGAGGATTAAGGCGGTGCTGGAAAATAATGGTGGCCACACAAAATATTGACACATTGGGCACAATTTGGACATTTTCACTTAGAGGTGTACTCACTTTTGTTGCCATCAGTTTAGCTATTAATGGCTTGTGTGTTGAGTTATTTTGAGGGGACAGCAAATGTACACTGTTATACAAGCTGTACACTCACTACTTTACATTGTATAAAAGTGTCATTTCTTCAGAGTTTTCACATGAAAAGATGTAATAAAATATTTACAAAAATATGAGGGGTGTACTGACTTTTGTGAGATACTGTATAACAGAGTGGTAGATGAAATTGCCAAAGTGAAAGCAGTTGTGCCAATTGGTCCTGTCTTGATGAACTTGGCCAACTGGGCCCACAAGCAATCTGGACATTTGGGGCAGAAAGCAACATATGAATGGGCAGCGCAGAGAGGATTGCCTATATCCATGGACATGATAAAGACTGTAATAGGGAACTGTACAGTGTGTGGAGAAGTGCGACAATGGCCATTGCAAAAGTACTCCACTGGGTCAATTAAGAGGGGAGAGAGGCCTGCAGAGATCTGGCAGATTGACTTCATCGGTCCCCTGCCCCAGGAAACAATGGACTGAGATATTGTTGCCCTGCGGTGGACACCTATTCAGGATTTTTGCTTGTTCATCCTTGCAAATGTGCAGATCAAGCCGAGATGCTTCAACTGCTCCAGAAACTTGTCGTTGCTTATGGTTGTCCCAAACAAGTCCAAAGTGATAACGGTTCACACTTCACCGGATCAACAGTACAACAATGGGCCAAAGACTATGGAGTGTACTGGTTGTGCAATATCCCATACCATCCACAGGCAGTTGATTTGATTGAAAGATACAACGGACTATTGAAGGACCAGATTGCAAGCTTACACCCACACATACACTAAGGGGGTGGGATCGGGTCCTCACACAGGCAGTCATGTTGTTAAATTCTAGGCCAATAGCCAAAAGCACACCATATGAGAGGATGGTAGGAGCTGGTGTTTGTCAGAGATCCAGGCAAGAAGCTAGTTAGAGGAGAGATTGTAGCTGAAGGGCCGGGGTCTACTGTTTATGTATTATTATCAGGAACAGATAATCCACTTTGTTTCCCACTCCACAAGCTGTCTCCGATTTGATCCATAGGAAGACGAGAGAAAAGTGGTTTCATGATGGACAGAATGATGGAACACTGCAAGAGCTGTGGAGAGCAAGGCCTTTGATGTATTACAAGCCTGGACTTGTTTGTAAAGAACATTAGAATGGACTTTCTAATGAACTCTCCAAAGACTGAAACCCCTTCTCAGTGACATAAATATGGGAGGGGTAGCATTCAAGGAAAATTAATGTGTAAAATGCGTAGTCAGTAATGAAGAGATTTTCTGTGAGTTGTCTGAGAGGAAAAATAAAGGGCGTAATGTGTTGCGTTTTATATAAAATATGATTTCTCCTATAAGACTCAGAATAGAATTTAGGTTACTGCAGTTTGTTTGAATATGCTTCTCAAACGAATGCCTTGGTAACACTGGCTGCCCTGAAACAATGGGACAGTTGGCAGTTGGTTGTTAAGGTAAATGAGTTTGTAACCATTGTCAACATAGATACTGTAAACAATTATATATTTGTGATGGCAGAGTGCCAATCTTGAGGTAGAATTTGGGAATGCATGTCTCATAGAGATGCACTCAGATATTTTTTCTGTTAGTCGGTCGTTATGATCAACAAACTGAGCTATATAAATGTTGCCAGGCATAAGCTGGACAGCTCTCTTATCATGCCTTAAGAGCAAAGAGGAAAATATGCAACAGCGAACAAGGTGGTGCCTGATCTCAAGGAGAATCGTTGTCAACGGAGATCACAAACAAAGTAGCCGGAGTTAAGTAACGTTTAAGTGTATTTCTACTGTTACAGACCATAGTTTCTGCCTATTTGCTAGGCTGTTAATTTTCTATAGATATCTGTCAGTCTTGATGTGTATTCCTAATATTGTAATAGTTTTGTATGTACGGCATTTTTGTTCAGTAAAAGCTCATTTATACACTGCACAGGTCTGAACTTCCTTGCTTATACCGCAAAGTAACCTTGCTAGATAGATGAAAGCAAAACAGTCCCCAGCTCGCACTCCTGGCTCCTCCTTTTCTTGGTGTGCCCCCTAGCAAGCTGCTTGCTAGGGGGCACACCTACAGGTTTGCTCCCGAGCCACATGGCCTGTGTCCATAGACACAAACTGCACAGCTCAGCCCTGCCCCCCCAGCTCCCTCTCGCTGCCCTGCCTCCCACTGCCTCAGCAAAAGTTGGTGAGAGCCACTACATATGGACATAGCACTGAATCAAGTGGGGACTCGAATGCAGGGAATGCATTAGGGTAAAAAATGTTTGGGATTTAGAACCACTTTAACTGAACAATTTGTAAATAAGAGCACCAAGTGTTAAAGGACTTGTAGACACAATATTTCCTTTATCATTTACCTGAGTGGTAGATTAATTCTCAAGGCAGGCAGTGAAGAGCAAGAAGACTCCAAGATCAATACTATCTGATGCTGTGGCCTGCATTCAGTTTGGTGTGGTATAGTAAAGTAAATACTTTCCTGCACACTAACTTTAAATTCCATGGTAGGTACTGGACATATGGGATTATATGGGAACACTGATGCTTACATTTAGGGAGATACAGGTTGGGTGGATCATAACACCTTTAGGGTATAGAAATTCAGAATTTTGCAGCAGCAAACCTGAAACCCATTGGTCAACATTATTTATACGCTAAACACAGTTAAGATATATCCCCCACTGCAAAATGTCCTGGCATACCCAGAAATAATGGAGTACATAATATGCCTCCTTCAGTAACCATGAGCAATCCAGAGATCAGCACATCAAATTGTATCCCCCAAAAAAGTATTTGATTTATCCGAGGTAGAAAACCAAACACTATGGGGTTGATTTACTAATGGGAAATAGACTGATCATTTTGCAAGGGACGTTACACTTTGCATGGGAATTTGGCCCAGAGCCTAGTGAATAAGTTTTGCTAACTTCCATAATCCAATTATATGCAAGCAAAAATGCTGTTTTTTTAAAATTTTCCTTGAACATGATTGGATATCCTTTTGCTAAGTGAAACTTCAGCACATTCACTAACCTCTGGTGCAAATCCCCTTGCCAAGTGAGCACCCTTTTTGCCTTTAGCAAATCAACCCTTACGGCTCTTTTTGCCGTGTAATATCTCTCCCATGATTATTATCGCACTACTTTCTCCTTGCCTGCTCTATGCTTATAGTGGAGTTTTTCTTTAAAGTTGAGTTTTTCTCTTTATAAAATATTAACATTTGCCTATCTGCCACTCTCAAATGGAAAGCTGATTTTTTTCAAAATTCCTTGTTAAACCATAAATGGACACTAAAAATCTACAGCTGAAATAACATTTATTGATTAAGGTAAATACAGTGATTAAAGTGAAATCCGATAAAAAATATACAAACAACTGAACCGTGAATATTTTTTTGTCTTCATCGTGTATATGAAGTAAATACAGAGCTTGCTCTATGTTTGTATTGTATATTAAAGAAATGAGTGCCATTAATAAAACAAAGTATTGTGTGTTTAGAATTGTCAGCACATGATGCATAGAGGCCTCTGCATATTTTATGATGTATGATTTAAAGAGAAACATATGGAACTTCAACTTCTCTCTACTTCATAGTATAGGTCAAGACTTGAGAGAGGTTACTGTAAACAATGAAAGACTCGTAAAGGATCTTAGAAAAAGAAAGAATTTAATGACAGATAAGAAACAAATGGTCACTATTGTACATAGGGTATATTGGTTATATTTTATTTGATATGTAATTAAGCATTGTAATTAGAGGTCGACCGATATGGGTTTTTCTCTGGCCGATGCCGATAATTAGAAATCGGGGTGGCCGATGGCCGATATATGATGACGGGTTTTTTTGGACCGATATGTTAGGCCAATTTTTCTTTTTTTTCCCCTTCATCTCATAAAATTTACCCATTAAGTAATAAGAAGTGATACAGAAAATTACTTAAAATAAACATTTATTAAACAATACAACAAGCCTCCAATCAGTGCACTTGTATGTATAATTTAGATAAAAAAACTATGTATCTTAAATATTAAATACACCAAAACTTTTTGGACAAAAAAATGGGCTAACTTTACTGTTTAGCTCTTTTTAAAATTCAGTAAAGTGTATTTTTTTTTAAAAAATGCGTTTTAACCATTTCAGCCCCAGAAGGATTTCCCCCTTTAGGACCAGATCACTTTTTGTGATTCGGCACTGCGTCGCTTTAACTGACAATTGCACGGTCGTGCGACATTGTACCCAAACAATTTTTCTGCCATAAATAGCGATTTCTTTTGGTGGTATTTGATCACTTCTGTGATTTTTATTTTTTGAGCTATAAACAAAAAAGAGCAAACATTTTGCAAAAAAACCCCCAATATTTCTTACTTTTTGCTATAATACAAATCCAAAAAATATTGATTGGTTTGCGCAAAAGTTGCTGCGTTAACATACAATGAGAATTCATTTATGGGGTTTTCATTTTTTACTAGTAATGGCGGCGATCTGCGATTTTTAGCGGTACTGCGACATTGCGGCGAACATGTTGAACAATTTTGACACTTTTTTGGGACCATTAGCATTTATACAGCGATCAGTGCTATGAAAATGCACTGATTACTGTGTAAATGTCACTGGCAGGGAAGGTGTTAACACTAGGGGGCGATCAAAGGGTTAACTGTGTTCCCTGGTATGTGTTACTAACCGTGTGGGGGCTGGGCTGAGTGGTGGAGGAGAGTGATCGTGGCTCCCATATACAGGGAGCCTACGATCACACTCTTTCTCCCCTGACAGAACGGAGATCCATTGTTTACATACACGGACCTCCATTCTGTCACTGTGGGGGAGCGATCGTGGGTATCCAACGGACATCAAGTCCGCCCTACCCGCTCCCATAACACAGTGAGCGCGCGAGAGCACCTCCGGCGGTGCGTGCACGCACACGATCTGCAATATCAATCTACGGCGGGTGGTCGGCAACTGGTTAAAGACAGCTGTGCAAATACTATGGGACATAAAATATTGCAACAACAGCCATTTTATTCTCTAGGGTCTCTGCTAAAAAAATACATATAATGTTTGGGGTTCTAAGTAATTTTCTAGCAGAAAATACTGGATTTTTACTTGTAAGCAACAAATGTCAGAAAAGATTTAGTCTTTAAATGGTTAAACTGAGCTTATCTACACACCGTAGTTCATTCCTTTGATAAGTATCAAAGACATGCTGGTAGGTAAATTAGATCCTGTCTAAATTGTCCCTAGTATATGTATGAATGTGAGTTAGGGACTTTAGATTGTAAGCTCCTTGTGGGTAGGGACTGATGTGAATGTAAAATATATATATGTAAAGCGCTGCGTAAATTGACGGCGCTATATAAGTACCTAAAATAAATAAATAAAAATAAATAAGTATAAACATTGTATCTCTTTGGTTCTTTTATCAGCAATGTTCTCAGACTTGGCAGGCTGTCCGGATTTTTGTCTTTCTTGTTCTAATAGGATGACTCAAGTCACTCTGACTTAGAAAGATGGTTCCTGTACTACTTTTGGGGCAAATTGTATTGACTTCTATTACAGAAATCATTTTCAAGTTGCGCTGAAGTTGCGCTGTGCAGGATCGCGCTGAGTCGCCCCCCTGAAAGTTGGATCACCATGTGTGAACCAGTCCTTAGTGCATAAATTAATCTGTCTAATTTGCAGCACAATCGGCTAATGCTGATTAATTAAAAAATGCCAAAAATCGTAATTGTAAATTC
>BLSH010430183.1:901955-941780 GCA_018402905.1 Glandirana rugosa
CAAATTACGCGTCTCTCGTAGTACTTCTTGTTCCTTGTGTGGTCCGTCCAGGCTCTATGACAACATCTCTTCAAATTTCGGCCTAAACCTATGTTTTTCTAAAGGGTTCGAAATTTGTAGGGTTCCTCGTGACACGTTCGCTATTATAACTTTACCTTCCTCATAGTCTGGCGACGTTTAGATGGTTCTGGACCGACAGGGAGATTTGAAAGTCGAGTATGTTCCTCTTCTGACTAGTCTCTACGTTGGTTCTCCGGGTACTAGAGAGACCTACTTGACGTCTCTAGATGTCGACTCCACCCTCTGAGACAGGTATCCTGTTGTTAGTCAGCCATAAAGGCCAGATTTGTGCAGTATACGACTGATTGTTGTCCTATGGACAGAGTCTCCCACCTCAGCTGTAGATCTCTGCAGTTCATCCAGAGAGATCATGGGCCTCTTGGTTGCATCTCTGATCAGTCTTCTCCTTGTATGAGCTGAAAGTTTAGAGGGACAGCCAGGTCTTGGTAGATTTGCAGCGGTCTGATACTCCTTCCATTTCAATATTATCGCTTGCACAGTGCTCCTTGGGATGTTTAAAGCTTGGGAAATCTTTTTGTATCCAAATCCGGCTTTAAACTTCTCTACAACAGTATCTCGGACCTGCCTGGTGTGTTCCTTGTTCTTCATGATGCTCTCTGCGCATTAAACGGACCTCTGAGACTATCACAGTTCATGTGCATTTATACGGAGACTTGATTACACACAGGTGGATTCTATTTATCATCATTAGTCATTGAGGTCAACATTGGATCATTCAGAGATCCTCACTGAACTTCTGGAGGGAGTTTGCTGCACTGAAAGTAAAGGGGCTGAATAATTTTGCACGCCAAATTTTTCAGTTTTTTATTTGTTAAAAAAGTTTCAAATATCCAATAAATTTCGTTCCACTTCATGATTGTGTCCCACTTGTTGTTAATTCTTCACAAAAAATTACAGTTTTATATCTTTATGTTTGAAGCCTGAAATGTGGCAAAAGGTCGCAAAGTTCAAGGGGGCCGAATACTTTCGCAAGGCACTGTATATGTATATATATATATATATATACACATACATTTCTCCTTTTTTTTTTTTAGTAAAAGAAACAAATTAATTCAGTATATATATATATATATATATATATACACATACATATACATACATACACACACACACACATTTTTTTTTGTGTACTACCTGCTGAAGATCAGCAGGGGGAGCTTCCCCAGGACTGCATCCCTCATTGCTAGCAACAGTGGGCTTTTGCCCATAAGCAAGATGGCCGGCACAGCCCGATGATGTCATCAAGACGTCCCAGGCAGCATGGTCTAGACACATGGGCAAACAGAACACAAACAAACATGGAGACATGTGAGCACTCAAAAGAGAAACAGATCAAGGTAAGGGAGAACACATATGGGACAGCACAGAATAAAAGGAATAGGCAGCCATGCAAGGAACCAAAAAAGGAAAATGAATGAACTAGTTGGCCCTCCCAAGCCTCAGCCCACAGGCACTTACATAATGGCAGATTTTGTTCCTAGAGAGGAAACACTGCAGGGCCCCATCAAGACCCACAGAAGGGGCACCCAGGCTTTTTAGCACAATTTAGCAGCCCGAGCACTGGGTCTCCGAACTGGGAGAGGCTTGAACCCAGACGGTTACTGCACAGAGGCAGAGGTAGGGACATAGAACTGCTTACTCTTGACTGGTGCATGGAGGTATGAGGAAAAAAAGGAAGAATGGGGGGGGGGCGGCTAACCATGCCTTTTTTTATGCTACTCACTGGTCCTGAGGGAGTGGTTAAGAGGCTTAGCGCTATCTTGACTATGCTGTTATGTTGGCGTCAGAAAAAGATTTTTTGGAGTTATGAATATTTATTGGAATGGCCAATGTATCCAGAGGAATTGTGCTAGGTTACGAATACATTCTCTTAGGATTTTCAGGAGTTGCTAGTAAGTGTTTTACAGACAAGCATGGGGGAACCCAGCACCACAGCTTGTCTATCTGCAACTTTTATCAGTTCTCCTTAGGCTGCCCATATTTTCTTAAAAGCAATTTGTTGAAAGAGTGCCTGTGCAATACTGGGGTTGATTTACTAAAACCATGAACACAGAATCAGGTGAAGCTCTGCATAGTAACCAATCAGCTTCTAACTTCAGCTTGTTCAATTAAGCTTTGACAATAAAACCTAGAACCTAATTGGTTACTATGCACAGCTGCACCAGATTCTGTGTGGTCCAGTTTTAGTAACAAAACTAGAGCTGGGTTATTGGGGCAGATGCCTGACTTCATTGCTCATCATTTTAAAGGAATAGCAAATATGCCAGTGTTGGTGATGCAGAGCTGCAGACAACTTTCAGTTTTAGGTAGGAATGGGCCAAACGCCCACCGGTTCGGTTCGCACCAGAACACTGCAAACAGGCAATACGTTTCTGCGAACACGCAAACCCTATTAAAGTTAATGGGACATGAACATGGAGAATCAAAAGTGCTAATTTTAAAAGCTTATATGCAGGTTATTGCCATGAAAAGTGTATGGGGACCTGAGTACTGCCCTAGGGGACATGCATCAATGCAAAAAAAAATTTTAAAACAATCTTTTTTCAGGTGCAGTGATTTTAATAATGCTGAAAGTGAAACAATAAAAATGAAATATTCCTTTAAATATCGTGCCTGGGGAGTCCCCTTAGTCTGCCTGTAAAGTGGCGCATCTGTGCATTGTCTAGAACAGTACCGGAGCAAAATGACATCTATAAAGGAAAAAAGTTATTCGAAATTGCCGCAGCTGAAATGTATTGCCGGTTCCCGGCAATATAGATTAAAAATCACAAAAAAAACTGCATGGGGGCCCCCCCAATCCATACCAGGCCCCTCGGGTCTGGTACAGATTTTATGGGGAATTCCGTGCCAAAATGTAAAAAAAAATAACGTGGGGGTCCCCTCCAACATTTTAAGGGGAACCCGTGCCAAAATTAAAAACAAATGCATGCAGCCTGGCAGGTCCATACCAGGCCACATGCCGTCAACATGGGGAGGGTGCTTTGGGGTCCCCCCCAAAAAAAGAAGAAGAAGCGGGGGAAGAAGACATGTTTAATAAAGGACTTGTCAAAAACTGCCTACTGTTTTTTGTAACACTTCACTCCTTTTTTGTTGAATGGGTAGGGGTAAAATGTACTCCATACTCATTCAGATGGGGGCAGGATCTTCCAGATTTTGATAAGCCCCCCGCCCACAGACCCCATTGTGGCCTGGCATGGTTCAGGAGGGAGGGGGCACTCGCTCCTCTCCCTATCCTGACCTGCCAGGTTGCATGCTCGGATAAGGGTCTGGTATGAATTTTTTGGGGACCCCCACATCATTTTTTTTTACATTTTGGCACAGGGTTCCCATTAAAATCCATACCAAACCCAAAGGGCCTGGTTTGGATTTTGGCGGGGACCTCCACGCAATTTTTAAAAAAATTTTGGCAGAGGGTCCCCTTAAAATCCATACCAGTCCCCATGGCTTTTTTTCCCTAATTATGTCATAGGGTTCCCCTTAAGCACTTCTCCACCACTCTTCCTCTGACCGAACGAAGCCTCAGAAACACGTTGTCCATCACCAGGAAATGGTAACTTCCCAGGGTCTGGAAAGGCGTTGCACAAACTTTTCTTCAAGGTATCCTGAAGATGTTTCATCCTCTACTCCCTCTGCGAAAGCTGGATGAGCTTTGCAACTTTACCCTTGTAACATGGATCAAAAAGGGTTGCCAGCCAGTAATTATCCCTCTCCTTGATATCACGAACCCTTGGGGTCTTTTCACAGGCTTTGCAGAATCAGGGAGGCCATGCAGCGTAAGTTTGAGGAGGCATGAGAGTCCTCTGGGTCAATGAGGATGATATTGTCAGGAACTACCTCCTCCCAGCCATGTACAACTCCTTGGGTTTCTGGGGACTGAAAACCATCCCTTGAAGAATGCTGCGTGTTATCCTCTACATCCATGCTGACACAATTCTCCTCCTCCTCTTCTTCCTGTGTGTTTGGCGGCCCTGCAGAAATGCTATCTGCATAAAGGGGGCCTTGAGAGGAAAGGAAGTCCTCCTATTCCACCCGCTGTTCTGCCTCAGGTGCCCTGTCCATGATTCCATGAAGCGTGTGCTCCAGCAGGAAGACTAGAGGGACAGTGTCACTGATGCATGCATTGTCGCTGCTCACCATCCTTGTGGCCTCCTCAAATGGTGACAAGACAGTGCATGCATCCTTGATCAGTAGCCGCTGGCGTGGCGAAAAGAAGCCAAGCTCCCCTGAGCCTGTCCTAGTGCCATACTCCCACAGGTAGTCATTGATGGCCCTCTGCTGTATGTGCAGCCGCTGCAGCATTGCCAATGTTGAGTTCCACCTGGTGGGCATGTTACAAATGAGGCGGTTGGTTGTCAGGCTGAATGTCAGCCAGCCGAGCACTGGCATTGTATTACCAGAAATGACCACAGACTTGCCTGCCTCAGAATATCTGATAAGCCTGGGTACCTGGTCAAGAATTGCTGCACCAGCAAATTCAGGACGTGTGCCAAGCATGGAACATGTGTCAAGTGTCCCTGTCTGAGGGCAGAGTGCTGGTACCATTGTTGCATACAACCATTCCTGGCTCAAGCTGCCGTGGCATCAACCACCTCTGAGCCTGCCCCCTGACAGAATCTCTGCCCCTGTGCGGCTCCTGTCCCCTAGACAGACTAACTGAAGCACTGCATGGCATCTTTTAGCCTGACTGCTTGCATAGCCCCTTGAACATTTAGTCCTGGTCCAGAGGACACTTCTGCAGAAGAGGCCACAGAGGAAGAAGAAGAGAAGGGGGTGGAGGAAGCAGATGTGGCAGAATCACCACAATTTTTTTGGAGGTGTGGTGGCGGAACTAGCTCCAACACTGAACCCTGCCCTCAGAGGCGTAACTAGAACCTTCAGGGCCCCGGTGCAAGAAATTATGAAGGGCCCCCTGACCCCTGGCCAGGGCCCTTCCCTCTTCCCACTGATCCTGGGGCCCTTTCACAAGTTCTGCAGCAGGCCCCAGGGGGACCAGGGAAGCACACAGGGGCCCTGGGAACAGCAGAAGACAAGTAAACTGGATAGAGGAAAATGGAGGAGATTGGGTCCTCTAAATGCCACCCCCGCCATCCCTCCTATTCAGGTGTACAAGTGAGGCACATGGGCCCCCTGGACCATGGGGCCCGGTTGCAATTGCAACCCCTGCAACCCCTATCGTTACGCCCCTGCCTGCCCTGCATCCTTCCCAGCTGTCAGCGCGGAACTAGCTCCAACACTGAACCCTGCCCTGCATCCTTCCCAGCTGTCAGCAGAGTTACCCAGTGCGCCGTGAAGGAAAGGTAATGTCCCTGACCATGCCAGCTGGAACATGAGTCAGCGGTAATATGAAACTTGTTGCTAACTGCCCTGTCCAAGGAGGCCAAAACATTGCCTACCATATGATGGTAGAGAGCTGAAATGGCCTTACGTGAAAAGAAATGTATTTTTAGGACCTGTCACTATGTTACAGCACATTCCACAAATTCACGAAAGGGGGCAGAGTCTACCAGCTGAAAAGACAGCAGTTGTAGTGTTAGCAATTTGGCCAAGCTAGCATTTAGACGCTGAACGCGTGGATGGCTAGGACAGTATTTATTTTACAGTTTAGCAATGCTACCCTTGTAACGTAGATCAAGAAATCAACTGGTGGTGTACTGCTAGCAGATTGGCTGCAAGTACTTGTGGCACCCATTGCTATACCTTCATTCCTCTCAACGCAGGCTTTTGAGAGGACTGGAGGTATAGTAGGGGTTGAGATCACAGATGAGGAACTTTTGGAAGTTAGTGGGGAGTCGGCAGTGCCCTGCACCTGCGGAGCTCTGTGGTGTGATGCGATAGGGTGGCTGCCCTTAAGCTGGCCCCTGGAAGACATCCTGCCTTCTTGGAGTTGTGCCTCCTCCTCCTCACTTTCCACCACTCTTCTCTCAGGCACCCAAGTACAGTCAGTGTCCTCATCATCCCCCCCCCCCCTCGTCACTGGAGCAAACTTGGCAGTATGCTGCAGCTGGGGGAACATGACTGCTAGTTTCTTGTCCTTCTGTGGCACCCCCTCTCTCTAGGCTCAGGTTTATACCTTCTTCAACCTGGGAACCAACATCTGAGCTTTCAAAATGCTGTGCATCCGCCATCAGCATGCAACCAACACTATGCTAGAATAATTCTGGTGACTCCTCCGTGCATGATGGTGGGGCTACGAAAGGAATAACTGTGGACAAGGATCCAGTGGAATAGGCCACTTTGGCAGCTGCATTGGAAGGCAAACTAGTATGAGCCTGGGTGACAGGGGATGGGGAGGATGAGGACAGCTTAGTTATCCACTCCACCAACTCTTCTGCATGTTGTGGCTGAATAACACGGCCAGCAGCAGAGAATCCACCACTTTTCACTGTGGACACTGTGGACAATAATAAAGGGCCGTGGCCAATTTTGATCCATTAAAGGTATGTCTAGTGTTTTTTATTGTCATTAATTGCATTATTTAAGGGTATTATATGGTTTAATTAAATACTGTCTACAATCCCATAGAGCAGGGATATGCAATTAGCGGACCTCCAGCTGTTGCAAAACTACAAGTCCCATCATGCCTTGGCCTCTGGGTGTCATGCCTGTGGCTGTCAGAGTCTTGCTATGCCTCATGGGACTTGTAGTTCTGCAACAGCTGGAGGTTCGCTAATTGCATATCCCTGCCATAGAGCGTATAGTGCTTTCTGATACCTGGAAGTACTGGGTATTTCACTTTCTCTCTAGTGGGTGAATAGAATGGTGGGGGATTGAATAGAAGGTGAATTAATTTAAACTTAAATAGCTAAATGCAAGTTCAGTTTAAAAGAAGTGATCTTTCCCACATTGCCAGAGTAGTTTCCTCGATTGAAATTCTATACTTTAACTCAGTTGTGCATAACTGCATTGTTATTATTAGTGTATATTTTCATAACCATAAAAGAAAATTTGTGAATAGGTTTTATTAAGCATATTTCACACACAAACCAGCATTTAAAAAGACATATTTCACTGGAAAAAAAATCTCAAAAGTCAAAAGAAGAAAAAAGTATAAATATTGCACTTAAAAATGTTCATATGTTACAAGACCATATTATTAATTACTAAAAATATATTTCTCAAAGTTTTCAGAAATGTATAAATAAAACAAATTCAAAAGTAGTCAGAACCTAGAACAGTTCAGTTTATATCACTGGAATCTCGATGGGAGAAGCTTATTTGACAGCACCCCCTAGTGGAGGTGCTAATAAGTACAATTGTAGGAGATGGCTGCCCATTGTAGTTGTCACTGTGCCATAGGCCCAGCACAAGTCAGTGTTCTTGATGGATTGAACTGTGGGTACATAAAATTTCCCTCTTGAAACAGGGGAAACACAGTCAAATTTGTTAAAGACAGAAATAATGTCTAACATCTCTTATTTTTCAGTGTGTTCAGCATTTTTTGGTTCTTCGTCTTGAAGCTCATGACAAAGCTGTTTGGAAAGACCTTTGCTCTGCCTTCTTCATCTACTTGGCCCATGATAATATAATTCAAGCCTGTGGAGGAGAGAGAGAGCACAAATTATACACTCACTATCACATCTTACTTCTAGACAACACTCCTGTTGAGAATTAAATCCTAAACCCATGCAGATTTTTTTTTTAATTCTGCACCCCTCCCCCATCTGGAAATGAATAAAGTCTGAAGTAGGGATCTGAGTCATCACAAAAGTTTGCATATTTAAAGTGATATTAACTACTTCAATACCGGGCACTTAGAACACTTCCCGCCCAGACCTATTTTCAGCTTTCAGTGCTGTTCCTCTTTGAATGAGAATTGCGCGGTCGTGCAACGCTGCACCCAAACAAACTTTTTATTCTTTTGTTCCCACAAATAGAGCTTTCTTTTGGTGGTATTTGATCACCCCTGCAGTTTTTATTTTTTGCGCTATAAATAAAAAAGACCGAAAATTTTGAAAAAAAAAAACATTTTCTTTGTTTCTGTCACAAAACTTTGTATAAAGTACATTTTCTCCTTCACTGACGGGCACTGATGTGGCTACACTGATGAGCACTGATGAGGCTAGACTGACAGGCACTGAGGAGGCAGTACAGACTGGCACTGATGAGGTGGCACTGATAAGGTTGCACTGATGATGGGGTACATATGCAGCACTGATGGGCGGCACTGATAAGCAACACTGACGGGCACTGATACCTGGCACTGATATGTGGCACTGATGGACACTCATAGGCGGCATTGATAGGTGGCACTGGGCACTGATAGGTGGCACATTTAAGTAGCACAGGTGGGCACTTTTTGGTGGCACAGGTGGGCACTGATAGGTGGCACAGGTGGGCATAGGTGCTCACTGATAGGTGGCACTGGTGCATACAGCACTGTTAGGGATGGCTCTGGCAGGCATCATATATGGGCACAATGCCATCCCTACAGTGCACTATATTGCCCTTACCTGGTGGTCTAGTGGGGGCTCCCTGGTGGTCCTGGGCGGCCTCCATGTTCCCTCCCTGGTGGTCCTGGGCAGGCTCCCTGGTGGTCCAGTGGGGTGATCCTGAGGGCGGCTGCACTGATAAACGTTCAGCGCAACCGCCACGTCAGGCGAGCAGACAATCGGCTCTCCGCTGCTCAGGTCTGCAGACCTGAGCAGAGGAAAAGTCGATAAATGGTTATAATTGGTCACGGCTGATCACATAGTAAAAGGCTTCCACGGAAGCCTTTTACCTCGGTCGGTAATGAAGTGGGACAGGCTGACCCACGGCACCACGATCGCCGCGATGCGTGCCCCCAGGGGCGCGCAATCGCAGATTATCCTGAGGACGTCAATAGACGTCTAGTCAGAATAACAATGCACCCGCCCGGACGTCATTTGTCAATGCGCCGGGCGGGAAGTGGTTAAACTCAAAACCAAAGACTTAATATATTGCAGATAACCAATCCTTAGATGTGGTGGCTGCATCCGCTTATTTTCTTTAGGCTTTTCCCTCTGTTTTCACCTGGTGATCTGGTGAGTAACACATCTCCTGTATTAGAGTGCCTAATAAACTGAAGCCAAACTCCAGCTCACACTGCAGTTACAAAAGCAGTTACAGCAACATGTTTTGTTCTTTTGGGATAAAGGCTTTACATGAATAAATATAAGCTGATCATTGTAAGTACCCCTGCCAGTGGTAAATGGTTTGTCTATACATTCTAACTGATACATTTGCAGGAGAACGTATTCTGTAGAAAAATAGAGATCTTACTGGCTGGATCACTAGATGAAAATAAAGGAAATGAAGTCTAAAAAGGAAAACCAATACAGCCATCTAAGAATTTGCAAGCTACACTATAATAAATGTTTGATTTTTAGATTTTTAACCACTTGCCAACCAGCTTGCTTACATTTACTGTGACAATTTGGCTCAGCTGCGCAGATCGCCGTCTATAAATGGTGATCCACGCAGCCGCGGGCATTCGTCACACTCTCGTGCCCGCCGCACTCTGCCTGAGTGTGGCCGCGGGTCGGGCAGACTCAATGTCCGCCGGCGACCCGCAATCGCCTTCTAGAGAGGGAGAACAGGGAACCCCCAATGTAAACAGGGTGGTTCCCCGTTCTGACAGGCGACATGACAGAGATCTACTGATCCCTGTCATCGGGATTAGTTAGATCTGTCATGCCCCTACCAGCCCAGCCCTCATACAGTTAGATCACGCCTAGGGAACACAGTTAACCCCTTGATTGCCCCCTAAAGTTTAACCCCTTCCCTGCCAGTGACAATTACACAGTAATCAGTGGCTATTTAAATTTCTGATCGCTGTATAAAATTCATTGGTCCCAAAAAAGAGTAAAAAATGTCTGACATGTCTGCCTCAATATCGCAGTCCTGATAAAAATCGCAGATCGCCGCCATTACTAGTAAAAAAAAAAAATAGTAAAAACGCCATACATGAATTCTCATGGTTTGTAAACGCAGCAATGTTTGTGCAAACCAATCAATAAATGCCGATTGCAATTTTTTTTACTACAAATATGTAGAAGGATATAGATCGTCCAAAACTGATGAATATTTTTTTTTTTTTATTTATTTATTTTTGATATGTACTGTATTATAGCAAAAAGTAAGAAATGTTGTTTTATATACTAGTATGAGTAAATGTTACATATATACCTGTTGATCCTGCCATTTTCTACAGCCTTTTTAATAGGTGATCACTAACCCAAAGTTCTGCAAGGCATAGTCTCCCTGTGCACTCTCCAATCTGCTGCAGTCTATGCCCCATGCTGGCTGATTGATAGCTGTTCTGGCCATTTAGCAGTTGAGTTAGGGACCTAATGTAAACTTGACTGCCCCTTATGCTGGACAGTTTGGCCCTTTTTTATATTTTGCCTATAGTTACACTTTACAGCTGAATTTCAGCTTTTTTATGTAGTTTTCTTGGCATAGTTACGTTGGTTCAACTTGGACCAATGTAAGTATACATACTCCATACTTGGCCAATCTCTGTGGAAGTGGAGAATCGCTTTAGTAGCCACCACTACTACATTGAGCCTCGCTGTCCTCCGGGTCCTGTGCCGAGCGGCTGCCCTGATGAATTGTCACCACAGGGGGTTGCTCACTTGGCAAGGGTACCATTCAGAGAACACCTTGCATTCTTCTCAATGAAAGCAAAGTGTTCTCTAATTGGACCAGGTGGAAATTGGGAAGTCGCCATTGCACCTCTCCACTTTGTCCAATCAAAGAACGCTTTGCAACCATTGAGGAAGGTGTAAAACGTTCTCTGTATGGTGCCCATGCTAAGTGAGCAACCGCCTGTGGTTACTAAGCAGCAGGACAGCTGCTCAGCCCAGGACCCGGAACAGCAAGGATCATTGTAGTTGTTATTCTCTGCTTCCACGAGAATCAGCCAGGTATGGGATATGTATACTTACATTGGCCCAAGCTGGACCAACTATACATAAAAAAAACTATATCAGGAATTCAACTTTAATTCTGCCCTGCTGCGTTATGTTTATTTTCATAAATCAAAGTTTAACATTGCATTTTGTAACTAACCTCTTCTGATCAATGGACACTGTTTGCACACCACGATGATCTTGGCACTCATTGACTTTCCGGCCTGCTGGATGGCCAGTGTCCCCTCTTTGTAAACATTGATAATGGACAGTGTTGCATGTACACTTCCTCCTTTGCTTACTGTAGCTATAACCATGCCAGTGATCACTGGAAGAAAAAAACAAAAAATGGCATTTATATCAAGCTCGAATCTTTGTAGTCATTACATGAGAAGCACTCTTAATTCAATATATAATGCCAGGAAGCAGCAGTGAGATATTGTAGGCGCCAATGTTATTTACATTATCAGCAAAGGAAGGTGATTTTAGCCCTCACTTGACATTCAGCATATATATACTCAGCTTGTTAGTACTTGCATAGATAACATCCAGGAATGAAAAATCCAAATCAATCATAACCACATTTGCTTGTGTACATGGATATCATTCAGTATACTGGATAATTCAGGATAAGAAATCTGGATGCTGAATAGCAGTGTAAAATAACTGTAAAGAGTAAAACGGAACTACACTGCATTTGAGCTCCACACACCAAAAATGCTATTTATTTCATTTTTATTATTCAAAGCAAACACGCCCATCCTTTCCTGTCTTCATGGTTTATTTGGCTGAGAAATCACTTCAAAAAACACCCCCTAGCATTTTTGGCTGTGGTCATCTTGAGTAAGGGCAGATGAATCATTTACTTCCCAGAATCCATGTGCATTAGCTCAGGCATGCAGGCAGTAGGGCTATTTACTAATGCTATCAGCATAGGGATTAAATAGCCAATGTTGATTGATTGAGTGGCGTTCTGCTTTAATTAAACCTGTGTATGGTCACATCTGTTTAAGATTGGGTTGTCCAAAATGGAGCCCTGGTCATGTTGTTGGCCTGACATTATTGTGTATGACCAATTTACCTGCATACGTGATACATTTAGCTTTCCTTGCATTTTACATAGATACACAGCAGGCATGTATTGTCCAGGCCTACCATTCTGATAGGTCAGCCAGAACTGATAGGCAGGACTGTTCAGTGTGGCAAGCTATGTAGATCTTAGGACTCAATGGAAAGAAATCCACTAGGAAGTACAACATCTACGATATATGTATTTCATCTGTGTATTTAGGTGCTTACCTGGAGTTCAGTTTGCATTTTTTATGAATAGGCTTTTATTGCCAACCTCTGGATCATTGGGTTGCAATTTTTTGGGGAAAGACCTGACCTCAAATAAGACCTGCAGGGAGCATCTCGATCTTAGGGTCTTGATAAACTTGTGCTATTGATTGATCCAGGACTATTGGGACGTTTTAACCACCAAAGGAAATGATTACTTATATTGCACATCTTATATTTCACCATCCACTACTGGCAAATTAGATTGGGAGGCAGGGATTTAACATAATAAACTATATATAGTTTAATTTATCAAACATTTAGCTCCTTTATGCTGGTGTTAGCTCTCAAAATACTCATGGTACCCAGAAGTCAATGTGCAAATTGTATTTATTACTCTAGGGGACCTGTAGATAAATATGAATCTAGGTAATCTTACTAAATGTTAATGTACAGTAAGAGCTATCAGTCAGCCTTGTCTACATCTTGAACACAGTGACAAGATAAAATTGAACATCTATGACAAGTCCCCAACCTTGGACAAGTATTAAGGAACACTGGTAGCAATAAATGCCTAATACAAAATGTATAATTTTGCTGTTGGGCTTGACAGTATAACATTTTCCTGACAGATGGAGTTATAAATTATTATTATATTAGTGGTCCCCTCATTAGAAACTACAGAATTAAATTAAATGACCTGGAAAAAAGTACTGCACCCAGTACTTTTGTTCAGCGCACACAGCCCAAACACCATCACAACTCAGTGTTGAGAACTAGGCACACAGGAGACCAGGCATTTTGTCTGGTCATACAGTGGGACTGTGATGGAATAGTAACCCAACGCAGTCCCAGTGCATCTGGTGTGAATATAACCTAAGTTTTGAAAAAGAACCCTTAAAGGATAAGTTAACCTTTTGTAACACCGTATTCAGGGTGTAACATGTAACATGTTATGAACGAACTGGCCCACTTCCCCCTGATCCCCCGCTCTGACAGCTAGAAGGGATCTTCTCTCGCCCGCAGTCACAATTTTTAAAAAACACAGGCAGCCGCGTCACTCATTCACAGTCCTCTGTGAATGGAAAACTACAAATCCTGACAGCCTTTAAGGCTGTCAACTTGTAGTTTTCAATTAACTATCATGACTTTATGGAGCACTGTGGAAGTTCACTGGGAGTTCATTGATGCCATGTACAATGTGGGCATACAGATACACTGTGTCAGTAAAATGGCAGTTTTCCAGGGGTCTGTGGCTGTGTGCGCGCGCCTGTGCGCGTTCACGTGTGTTCCCGCTTGCCAATGGCGCCAAAACGGCCTATTTAACTGGACAGCACCCTGCAGCAGATGCTGTCCATTCTACGGCGTTCCTGTGGCCTGTTTAACCTTCCAGTGTGTACTCTGAGAGACTTCCTGTTCCTGTGACCCCGGCTTCCCCTCTGGATCTGCTGCTGCCTGCCTGCCTTGGCCTGTTTACGGCTACTCTGCTGCCTGTGCCCTTTGTACTTCAGCTGCCCGCACGTTGCCGACCCAGCCTGTACCCGACTACCCATTTGCCTGATCCTTTTGTGCTTTGCTGCCAGCCAGTTGCCGACCCGGGCCGCGCCGCTATCCTTCGGCCTGCCCAGGCTTCTGTGGACTCTTACCAGCTAAAGAGACTCGTCCAGCCCTCATGCCCCCCCATGCTCCCGAGCTCCCTGTCTGCACTACCGGGGTCTCACGGACCGGAGCCGTGGGAGAGGTTTCCCCCACATGGGCCAGACTCCTCCGCCAGGTACGTAACAGCAACAGACAGCCATGTCTGAGTCTGCGCCGGGGCCCTCTCCCATGGAGGAACTATGTACACATCTCACTGGCCTAACTCAAGAGGTGAACAGCCTGCAGGATGAATACATCTGCTTGGTGAATCAAGTGTGGGATCTGGCAGCTCCAGGCCCTGCCAGCGGAGGGTCAGCACCTCCATGCACCATAGTGACTTTGCCTACAGAGCCTAAGGTGCCTATGCCCGAGCGGTTCTCAGGAGACCGTAGGAAGTTTTGGGCTTCCGCAACTCATGCGAGCTGTACTTTTCCCTTCAGCCCCGCACTTTTGCCTTGGAAGCCACCAAAGTGGGTCTGGTGACTTCCCTTCTGTCGGATGATCCACAAGCATGGGCCCATCGTCTGCTGGAGAAGGCCCCTGAGACTACCACCCTGGACTGCTTCTTTCACGTCATGGCCCAGCTATATGAGGACCAGCACCAGGCTGCCACTGCAAAGGCGGCACTACACGTCCTCCAACAAGGTCGTCGCACCGTGGAAGAATAGGTGTCTGAGTTCAGGCGCTGGAGCACCGACATGGCCTGGAATGAGGCCTCACTCTGCTACCAGTTCAGGCTGGGACTCTCTGAACCCCTGAAAGATGAGCTGGCATGGGTCGGTGTACCATCTACCTTGGATGCATTAATTAATCTGGCGATCCAAATCGACCGCCGGCTACGGGAACGCAGGGTGGAGAGAGCCACAGAGCCGATGCAGTTAGGGCTCCTCTGACCATCCCTGTCTTCTGAGGAACGTCAAAGATGCATGGCCCTCAGCCTGTGTCTCTATCATGGAGGCGCTGGGCATTGCCCCGCCAAGGCTGGTAAGGGTATACCCCTAGCTTCAGGAGAAGTGCCATCAGTGCCAAGCCTCCAGTCTCACCTTATCCTCCCCATTACTCTACAGCTTCCAGTATCCAGGTGCCAGCCATCCTAGACTCGGGGGCCTGTAGATGTTTTATGGACTTTACCTTCGCCACCCAGCATCAGATCCCGCTCTGGCCTAGGGAACACCCAATGGTCATCTGATTGGCAGACGGGTCAAATATCAAGTCCGACACAGTGACCCACCAGACCTTTCCCCTGCCGGTCCAGAAGGCCCATAAGGAACTGCTGCTGCTGGAGGCCATTGCCTCCCCAATGTTCCCAGTGATCCTTGGCCTCCCATGGCTCCGCATCCACAGTCCTCACATCAACTGGAACTCAGGAGAGGTCTCGTTCCTGTCCTCATATTGCCTGAACCACTGTTTCCAGTCGCCCTAAGGGGCACCACCAGCACTACTCAGCCTTAACCCTGAGCCAGACCGGGAAACCCATCTTGCCATCCCCGAAGCATACCACGACTTCCTGGATGTGTTCAGTAAGAAAGAAGCTGACACCTTACCCCCACACTGGACATACGACTGCCCAATAGATCTGCTCCCAGGAACCGAGGTCTCTTTCGGGAGAATCTTTCCCCTTTCGGAAGTGGAGCTAGTGGCCCTCAAGGCCTATCTTCATGAAAACCTGTGCAAGGGCTTCATCTGTCCCTCTACATCCCAGGGAGGAGCGGGGATCTTCTTTGTAGAGAAAAAGACCACACCCTTCGGCCATGTATTGATTATAGGGACCTTAACAAGATCACGGTCAAGAACCGATACCCCTTGCCCTTGGTTCCTGAGTTGTTCCAACGCCTCGGTTCTGCAGCAGTTTTCACTAAGTTGGACCTTCGGGGGGCTTATAACCTGATCTGGATTCGGGAGGGGGATAAATGGAAGACTGCCTCCCGGACACGCTTTGGCCATTTTGAGTATCTGGTCATGCCTTTTGGGCTCTGCAACACCCCGGCCACGTTCCAGCACCTGGTCAATCATATCTTCAGGGACTACCTTGATGTATTCTTGGTAGTCTACTTGGATGATATCCTCATTTTCTCCCCCTCGTTGGAAGAACATCGCAAGCACGTCAAGTGCGTACTCAGCCGGTTATGAGAACACGGGTTGTATGCAAAGGCCGAAAAGTGCGCCTTCGAACGCACTGATATTTCCTTCCTGGGGTTCCACATCTCCACTGCAGGTACTACTATGGACCCCCAGAAGGTCTCAGCGATCCTCGAGTGGCCAACCCCTGCGGACAAGAAAGCGGTGCAGCGATTTGTAGGATTCACTAATTTCTACAGGAAATTTATCCAAGGATTCTCCGCTGTCATCTCCCCAATAACCCAATTAACCAAAAAAAAACTCTCACTTTGCCTGGACCCTGAAGCACAAATGGCCTTCCAAGCCCTGAAAAAGTTGTTCACCTCAGCACCTATCCTCAAGCATCCTGACTCCACATTGCCCTACATTCTGGAAGTGGACGCCCTTTGGAAACCGCAGTCGGGCCATATTGTCTCAAAGACGGGGACTCAAAGCCTCGTTACACCCCATTGCCTTTTTCTCAAGGAAGCTCTCCCCCCCGAATAGAAACTAAGATGTAGGGGATAGAGAGCTTCTGGCCATCAAGTCCGCCCTATCCAAATGGAGCTATCTCCTGGAAGGAGCAGTGCACCCAGTCCTGGTCTTCACGGACCACCTAATACTTGGAGTACCTGTGGACTGGCAAGCGACTTAAGCCTTGTCAGGCCCGTTGGGCTTTGTTCTTTTCCCAGTTCCAGCTGCACGTCACCTATTGGCCAGGATCTAAAAACTCCAAACTGGACGCGCTCTCCAAGGAAATACCTCCAACCGATACTATTCTGCCTCCTCATAGCTTCCTGTTGGTCCAGGAGGACCTCCTAACCTGGATCAGGCAAACCTTGGCCGGTTCCACGGACCCTACTGACTCTGGACTTTCCACAAGGGATGGATTATGGTGGTCAGGTACCTAGATTTTCGTATCCGAGAGACTCCGTCTAACAGCCTTAGAACTCTGTCACGACCATCACTTGGCTGGACATTTCGGTAACCGTAAGATGGCAGAGCTACTGTCCCACACCTTTTGGTGGCCCCGCATGAGTGATGACTGCAAAAACTACGTGGGTGCCTGTCCAACTTGTGCCTAGAACAAGACGGAGAGAACCAAGGCCTGGGGTCTGCTAAACCCGCTACCAATCCCTGACCGTCCCTGGTCCCACGTCTCCATGGACTTCATCGTGGAACTGCCCCCGTCTGCAGGCTTTACCACCATCTTTGTGGTGGTCGACCGCCTCCCAAAGATGGCACACTTTGTTCCAATGAAGGGCACCCCCTCGGCCGCTGAAACGGCCAAAGTGTTTGTCAAGGAAGTGGTCCGTATACACGGCACCCCAAGGAACATTGTATCTGATAGGGGGGTGTAGTTCACATCCCAGGTCTGGCGGTCCCTGTGCTCTACCTTGCGGATCGAGATAGCCTTCTCTTCTGCTTATCATCCGCAGTCTAATGGCCAGACAGAGAGGATCAACCAGACCCTGGAGCAATACCTTCGGTGCTACTCATCCTACTCTCAGGACGATTGGGTCTCCTTGTTGCCTTTAGCCGAGTTCGCCTACAACAATTCGGTCCTCTCTGCTACTAAGCAATCTCCGTTCTGGGCGAATCTCGGCTACCACCCTACCTTCCTACCCACACTAGTGCCGGAGAGCCCAATCCCTGTTACACAAGAGATCACTCAGTTTCTGGACAGCAACAATAAGCTGTTACAGGAGACCCTGGCTCAGACCCAGGAATGTAACAAAAAAGTTTTTGACCGAAAGAGACAAGGTGAGCTTGACCTACAGCTGGGTGATCGGGTTTGGTTGGCAACCACCAACTTAAGACTGTCCTGCCCATCCAAAAAACTTGGGCCAAAATACATAGGACCTTTTCTAGTAAAAAGGAAAATGAATAAAGTAGCCTACGAGCTTGACCTTCCTTCATCACTTCGGATCCACCCTGTGTTTCATGTACACCTCCTTAAACCGGTTGCTAAGGACTTGTTGCCTGGGTGGAAGACCGCCCCACCTGAAACAGTGCTGGTGGACGGAGAAGAGGAGTTTGAGGCCATCTTTGATTGTAGGAAAAGAGCAGGGGTCACCCAGTTCCTTGTAAAATGGAAAAGGTATGGCCCCGAAGAAAACCCGTGGGAACCAGAAAGCAATCTTCATGCCCCCAAACTTATCTGGACTTTTTTGAGGAATGCTGTTTGGGCATCCGGAGGCTGCCCCTTGGGGGGGGGGGCAATGTCAGTAAAATGGCCATTTTCCAGGGGTCTGTGGCCGTGTGCGCGTGCCTGTGCGCGTTCGCGCGTTTCCAGGCGCGCCAATGGTGCCAAAATGGCCTATTTAACTGGACAGCACCCGGCAGCAGATGCTGTCCATTCTACAGCATTCCTGTGACCTGTTTAACCTGCCAGTGTGTACTCTGAGAGACTTCCTGTTACTGTGACCCTGGCTTCCCCTCTGGATCTGCTGCTGCCTGCCTGCCCCGGCCTTGGACTGTTTACGGCTACTCTGCTGCCTGTGCCCTTTGTACTTCAGCTGCCCGCATGCTGCCGACCTAGCCCGTGCCAGACTACCCATTTGCCTGATCCTTTTGTGCTTTGCTGCCAGCCAGTTGCCGACCCGGACCGCGCCGCTATCCTTCGGCCTGCGCGGGCTTCTGTGGACTCTTACCAGCTAAAGAGACTCATCCAGCCCTCATGCCCCCCTGTGATCCCGAGCTCCCTGTCTGCACTACCGGGGTCTCGCAGACCGGGGCCACGGAGAGGTTGCCCCCGCATGGGCCAGACTCCACCGCTAGATACGTAACACACTGACTGGTCTGCAGGAGACCTGCATGGCACCTGTGATCTGCTGATCTGCTTTAGAGGCTCCAGAAACAAATAATAATAAATGCAAAATTTTTTACCTGGAAAAAAATGTGCATTATTTTTTGTTAAACATCCTTTAAAAGAAAAGTAAGGCCAAAGCTATTTTAATCATGCTTCTCTCGTGGGTCACAGGAGTGCACTTACTTTAGCTAAAGCCCGCTGTCAGCTGATGTCACAGAGCCCCTCCAGGCCTTGGAAGGATCGACAATGTTGTTGGGATCCACCCAGATGTCAGATTGGCAGTTGGCACCAGCTCTCAGCGCATGGCTGAGAGCTCATGCCAGGTGCGCCTGCCCTCTCCCCTTGCCGACACTCCAGTAAGCGGAGGTACAAAGGGGAGAGTGGTAACTGACAGTCATAGCTCTCCATTTTGAGAGGATTAAGAGCTGAGCGATCAGCAGTCATATGATTGCTCAGTTCTCCGCCTTAGAACTGATGCTGTACCCTTGAGTTTAATATATATGCTTGTTTATATATATGCTTGTTTTTTTCTATACCCCAAACTTCCTCTTTAACCACTTGCCAATAGTCAAATAGCATTACAGCATGGCTGGTTGGTTCTGGGAGGGCTCCTATTGATGTCCTCCTAAAGCCCCGCCCTCCTGCACTCCCAGGGGTGCTCATCGGGCACGCTCTGTGATCCCTGCATCCCTCAGACTGATCACAGATATATGTAAAGGGCCAATCACAGCGGCTCTTTACCACATGATCAGCTGTGTCCAATCACAGCTGATCACAGTGTAAACAGACCTGCCGGTTATCGGCAGTCTTCTCCTCACGTGCTGTGACAGCATGAGAAGAGAGCCGGTAACCGGCAAATCTCACAGGGAACATCTACACGGATAATCAGGGCACTGATCATCAGTGCTCTGATTATTAGTGCAGCCCCATAAGTACCAATCAGTGCCCTTCAGTACAGCCTCCTCAGTGCCGCCTCATCAGTGCACATCAGTGCTGCTTCATCAGTGCCCATCACTGCTCCCTCTTCAGTTCCCACAAGTGCAGCCTATCAGTGCCCATCAGTGCAGACTATCAGTGCCCATCAGTGCAGCATAATCAGTGAAAGAGAAAAATTACTTATGTGCAAAATTTTATAATAGAAACTAAGAAAAACATTTTTTCTTCAAAATTTTCTGTCTTTTTTGCTTGTTTAGAAAAACAATAAAAAAAAACAGTGGCGATTAAATACTACCAAAAGAGAGCTCAATCTGTCTCAAAAAAGTGATAAATAATGTATTTGGTACAGTGTTGCATGACCACGCAATTTTCATTCAAAGTGCGACAGCGTTGAAAGCTGAAAATTGGCCTGGGCAGGAAGGGCCAGTAGGTAAGTGGTTAAAACTGTTCTCTGCACCTATTAATAAATGTGGTATTTTTGGCTGTCAAAATTATTTGCAAGATAATGTATTCTATTGATGTGATAAATAGTAATTGCAATGGTATATCATGCAACACATTCTGAATATATGTATTAAGAAACAAATAAGGCACTGTGGACTTTAAGGTGCTGGAAGGACAGCAGACTAAAAATACTTATTTACCAACCTTTATTTACATATAGTTATACACTAAAAACATGTATACATCATTAAAAGGAAAATCTGCCCCGATTGAGGATCCATTTTTGCTATATTGGACCCCAAACAAGGTTACCCATAACCCATATGGCATAAGTTCTCCCAAAATAGGTAGGGGGTCCTCGTATAGCTCTTTTAAGGATCTACACGTTTCGCAGGATAACCCTGCTACCTCAGGGGGACTTCAAGGGATACAAAATCTAAACATTTATAAAAAAATGAAACACAATTTGCACAATAGTAATACAGCTCCAATATACCTCTGTATACAGTATGCTTTATGGTATTACATATGGGTATATTTGAGCTGTTTTATTGATTTACTTTGTACCACAGAATGACACCAAGTTTAGTTTACATTAATATACAATCAATTTGTTCATGAATTCATTTTTAACATTGTGTCACAGTGAAACTAAATTATAACGGACTATGGATTTGGTTTTCAGAGTGACAAACCTGTCCTTGTCAACTGAAAATATACACAGTGTTCCAGCAATACAACATTCTGAATAAAGACCTTTATATAGTAACAGTTTACCTTCTGTCTGGCCATTTGTGTTTACCCTGTTTGCCTGGGACAGATGTTTATGCTTTTCTCTCTTAAATGTCTCAAGGAATCCTTTGAGTCACAGACACTAATGCAAGACACAGGCGGGGCAGCCTGAGTACTGATGCCAAACTTCAGCTATATTTTTTGCCATTTCTCAACATTCAAGCACACTCTCTCACTAATTCAAGTCAGTGATTAAAGAATAAAAATCATCTAATTCCGATTACCATACCAAAATTACTTGAACAGTAATTGCTCTCCAGGGATCCAGTCCTTCTGCATTTTTGTTGGCAGAGTGCAATTGTTGGTTTTAGACCTAGATAAAAAAAAGAAAAAGAAAATCAATAAACACTAATATTACTAGTTAACCAAGAAAACAATAGATCTTATGTTATATGATGAATAGATATATAAATCAAAATTAATTAAAAGAAACAATAGTAATATTAAAATGGCTCTACACTTAACCGATTGCCGCCTACTAACCGTACATTTACTGCTAGCGGATGGCACAGCCAGGCACTGCGACATACCTGTACATTGCAGTGAACTTCCTGGTTTTCGGGCATGTGTGCGTGCACCCCTTGCTGACCTGTGTTGCAATTAGACACATCGCGAGTTTGTCAGCAGGTTGCAGTCAATCATTTTGGCTGCATACCTGCTGATTGGCTGTGGCCAATTACAGCACAGTTCTGTGTTCCTAAACACACAGAACACCGAACAAAGAACAGTGATCTGGCTGTTTCTTCTCCCTGAAAACAACTCTGAGATCCTGTGAGTAAAAGCAATACACATACACTTGTTAGGCACACACTTAACCCCTTGACTGCAGTTCTGATCACCCCTGTCACCCATTATTGTCATTAGTACAGTGTACAGTAGTATCACTGATCACTGTATTAATGTCACTAGCGAGCTCAGTGTCCATTAGTGTCCCTCCTAGCCAGTGTCAGTTAGCGCCAGATTGCCTGCCACACTATCACAGCCACACTATAAATCGCTGATCACTGGCATTACTAGTATAGCATCTATAGCTGTGTAAATTCCAGCATTCCAGTATCATACTACCGTATGATGGCACTCATCTCACACGCTAGTAAGGTTATGCTAAACATTCTACAAGCTAGGCTTTAGCAGCATGTGAACCGAGAGCTACCACAACTACAAGCTGTATTTCGAAGAGGCAGAGGAACTAAAGATCAAATTGCCAAAATTCGCTGGATCATGGAGAAAGCAAGGGAGTTCAAGAAGAATGTATACTTCTGCTTTATTGACTACAGTTAAATCTTCGATTGTGTGGCTCACAACAAGATGTGACAAATACTGAAAAAATTGGGAATACCAGACCACCTCACCTGTCTTCTGAAAAACCTGTATGCAAGTCAAGAAGCAACAGTTAGAACAGGATATGGAACAACTGACTGCTTCAAAACTGAGAAAGGAGTGCAGTAAGGATGTATATTGTCACCCGACTTATTTAACTTATATGCAGAGTACATCATGTGAAATGCCAGGATCGACGAATCACAAGCTGCAATTAGGATCGCCGGTAGAGATATATCAAAAACTGGAGATCTGCAGATGATACCACACTAATGGCAGAAAGTGAAGAAGAACTAAAGAGTCTCTTAATGAAAGTGAAATGCAAAAGCTGGCCTGTAATTGAACATTAATAAAACTAAGATTATGGCAAACGGTCCCATCACTCTATGGCAAATAGAAGGAGAAGAAATGGAAACCGTGACAGATTTTATCTTCCTAGGCTCCAAGATCACGGTAGATGGTGATTGTATCCATGAAATTAAGAGACGCTTGCTTCTTGGGGGGAAAACAATGGCAAACCTAGACAACATTATAAGAAGCAGAGACATCACCCCACCCACAAAGGGCTGTATAGTCAAAGCTATGGTATTCCCAGTAGTAACCAATGGCTGTGAAAGTTAGACCATAAGGAAGGCTGAACGCCGAAGAATTGATGCTTTTGAACTATGGTGTTGGAGAAGACTCTTGAAAGTCCCTTAGACAGAAAGAAGATGAAACCAGTCAACCTTAAAGGTAATCAACCCTGAACTCAAATACTTTGGCCACCTAATGCGAAGAGAGGACTCATTGGAAAAGACCCTGATGCTGGGAAACATGGAATGAAAAAGAAGAAGAGGACAAAAGAAACAATGAACATGAAGTTAAGCAAGCTCCAGGAGGCAGTGGAGGACAGTAAAGCCTGGCGTACTATGGTCCATGAGGTCACAAAGACTAACTGACTGAACAACAACAACAAACTACAGTATACAGTATATACAATAGTTTGTAGATGCTATAGCTTTCACACAAACCAATTAACATACACTTATTGGGATTTTTTTTACCAAAGACATGTAGCAGAATACATTTTGGCCTAAATTTATGAAGAAATTTAATTTCATTGGATATATTTTATAACAGAAAGTAAAAAATATATTTTTTCAAAATTTTTAGCCTTTTTTTGTTTATATAATAAAAAATAAAAAAAACAGTGTTGAACAAATACCACCAACAGAAAGCTCTATTTGTCTGAAAAAAAAATATAGATTTAATTTAAAAACAGTGTTGAATGCCATGCCTTGGTCATGAAGGGGGGTAAAACCTTCTGGTGGTCAAGTGGTTATTAAAGATTAAAGCCCTTACATTGGCTATACACAGTAAATTTCTCACTAAAAACAATAGGCCGTAAGCCATGCTGCTTCTGACTGCTTCATTTCAGGCACAGGGGCTTTGAGAGGCTATTTTTTCATAGAGGAAAGGGAATGAATGTTAGTAAACTACATATCTCTGTGTGCTGATATCCAGGGCCAGATGTATATTTCTTGGCCAGCTGTCTGGTGCTCCTGCCTTCCTAAGCTAGTGATTTTCCACTGCCCAGGGGCATACTCAGACCTATTGTGGAAGAACATTTATTAGACTAGCTAATTTAATTTTTTTCTCCCTTTTGTTAGAATGTAGATCCTGTATTACAGTAAATGTACAGGGCAGCCCGGGACTAGATCTTTACTGGCTGAGATGTAGACACTGGAGGCCTCTTCCATCAGAGATATTAATTAGTAAAGGGATGACAGTTCAGCTTAGCTTGAGTCCTGCTTAATTTAATATACAGTATATAATTGTGTTTAAATTTAAGCTTGAGAAAATGAGTTCTGTAAACAAAATACCTTTCTTAACAAAGCAGAAAAGAAGAACTTGGAGTATGTGAAAATGTGTTGAAATCTCCCCCTGCTGGGTTCATATGAACATGTAAACAATTCAAATGCAATATATAAAATTAACCTGACTTAATTCTCACTATAATAAATAGATACCGATATATACAAAGTATGTTTTAAACAATATAACATTTCATTTTAAACAATTTAACATTTAAACAATTGTCAGGCTAATGAATGGCAATAATTATGTTCTCTGTGAGGTAAAAGTACATCTCCACAACATTTGTATTTCAATGTAAAAAGTTATCAATATTTTTAAAAAGTGTCAGTTATTTTGACCTCCAATGAGATTTGAAACCTGCAGTCACATGGCAAATATAAAGTGCAGAGTTTTGCGAATTGAGCTGAATGTGGTATAAACGTCCACTTTTGAACTTGTACCTACAGGTTAGCCTATAATAAGGCATACTTGTAGGTACAGTGAATATCTCCTAAACTTGCACTGTTCAGGAGATATTCACAGGGATGCAGTCGGTGAGGTCACCAGCACATGCGCTCTAAAGGGACATCATACCCATGCCATACATTCAGAGCTCCCTACTGGGGCCATCACCAATGGGTGAAGTCATCACAGTTCGGCCATTCATACAGCTGGATCCCGCGAACCTGGAAGGAAGACCAGGTGAAGATGGAAGCCCAGTCAGTGGTGACAGCGCGCCACTTGGGGGCTTAGTTCTAAGGTAAGTATTTCATAATGTGCTAGTAAGCAATGCATACTAGCACATTATGCAATTGCCTTGCAGGGGATTTTTTTCTTCTTTAAATGCGTAAGTTTACTACCGCTTTAAGGGATCATATGTGGCATGTATTAATATTCCAATTACAGCATAAACAAATTCAGATAGGTTACAAAGCAGTACTGCACACTTAGCTATTTACCCTAGGGACCGAAACACAGTGCATCATGCAGACACTGTCATCTGTTCTAGGCCATTACAAGTACTCGTGTTCTAGGTTGACCTTATTGCTACATCACCTACAGCTCTAATACATTGGAATTTGAAGCTGCAGAACTATAGACAATGCACATAAAATCAGTTATGGTCAATCTATTTGCAGTTTTAGGAAATGTCATCCACTTGGCTTGGGTTTTAAGGCAACAACCTGGTAATAGGTTAAGAGTTAACATTACCTAGACAGTAGCAGTTAAGAGGAATGTACTAGGCAAACACATTATTGACCATAATTTATTCCCCAGTGAGCGCAATACTTTCCATATTACATCACTGCTAAAGATTCTAGTAAAGCAGAATGACTCACTCAATACTGTGACATTACTAGCTGAAAAAAATAATACAGGCATATTGCATAAGCAAATAAATCATGTTCAGGAGTCATAATGATTAAAGTAACTGGGACACCTAAAATTGAACATATTGGCCAAAGGCAAAAACAAAACTTATTAAAAATAAACTACATCCGTGAAATGTCTCAGGTATGGCAATATTCAATAAAAAAGCATTTGTGTATTTGTAGCCAGTTTTGGAATGTTGCAATTCAGTGAATTGTATCAGGTAACTTTAACAAAGGGCCGGATTAATCATATACCTAATGGAGTTACTTATCATCTGCCATCAAACAGCATTCTTAAAAGGAACACACTGCTGCATAAGGTCCAAAGAGTTATTTTTCTCAAGTGATGATTTTTAAGTGCAATAACTTATCCCAACCAATCAAAACCCATTTCGTACTGGTCTGACTTCAGTGTTGCATATCTAAAGTGGTATCAAAACTTGTGAAATGACACTGGTACTGCATAACAATTTATCTCATGGTACCTTCAGGACAGCCTGGCTATGGCATGCCAGAATTCCCCAAATCCTTGGGGTGATTTATTGGTATGTACTGTAAATATCAACCACCTCCTATGATTGAGAACGTAGTTCTAATGCTTTATACATCTGCGCTACTGGGCAATCATAATCTGGCAAATAGAGCAAAACAGGAGGTAAGAGAGGACAAGGTCAAGTTCTTGAACACGAAGGCTGGTTGATGATATACCACGATGCACACAGGATTCGGTCACCAAGTCACCCACTAGCTAAGCTTAGCTTGGGCGCAGCAGCAGCATTATTTTACAAAACATTGGCGTCATTTCACATGCAATGACCGACCCATAACAACCGATCGGTAATTCAGCTAAAGTTAGACAGTACAAGATAGAGCCTGATTAACTGGGTGACTGCAATTAAAGGGAATTTATAGTGGTTTTGTCATATATTCTATCTTTCTTTGTTATAGTGACTGGCAAAAATGACATACTGCACGAATATATATATTCATAAATAGCTCAGAGTATAGTTGCAATCATAGACAGAATGTCTGAGGCCGGGTTCACACCATTGCGAATTGGATGTGGGTTCTTAGCACCCAATTCGCAATAGCAGGAGATTTTGACCGATTCTCTATGGAGCCGAATCACATATCTCCGCAGCAGGTCCGGTGCGTTTTTCACAAAAACGCTGTGAGACTTTTGGTCAGTTTCAGGTCCGAATTCAGCCCAAAATTTGGGCTGAAATCAGACCTGAAACGGTGTACCAAGACGCAACGGACCCCTGGCATAAGCCGCATGCGGGTCATATGTGAATCCAGCCTTAAAGGAAATAACTCTTGCATTGTCTCTTTGTACTGTAACCCATATTGCTCTGAGAATCCTTTGTTGTGCAGTAAAGGTTTATTTGAACAAAAGGTTGTATACGAAAAAAAAAGATAGATATCAAGCATCAAGCAAGTTCAACAGACTATACAGTATATAGTTAAAGTCCAGCTCTGTTCCTCTCCATTTGTATCCAGCAGCACTGGGTTTTCTGCAAAATGTGTCATCTCCTCACCTCCCAAAACTCCCATCATGACAGCACCTTCATTATAGATCAGTCTGTCCGCACGCTGCCTGTGCACACATATGCTTTTTATTTTTTTCAGTTAACTGTGCCATCCTCCTCCATATTACCAAGGACTATGTGTCACCTGCAATTTGGTTTGCAGACAGCAGGGTTCACCGTACAATTCAACATCACAGTTGGTATAGGCAGCTGAGAGTCACAAGTCACACTGGAACTCTGCTGATAGCCCAAGGAATGGCAGGTAAGCTCACTCTCACTTTTAAGCCCGGGTTCACACTACTGCGATCTCAGAGATCGCATGTGATTCGCACCCTCACCACAGGTGCCGATCACATGCAATCTCTGAGCAATGCAAGTTCAGCCATACAATTGTATGGCTGAACTCGCATTGGATTTGCACCAAAAAAGGTGCAGGAGCATCGGTTACCGGATTGCACAAGTGTGAACCGGGCTAAAGTGGAAACCTAAAAACTATTTAAAACATTGCAACCTAGCAGTCCTTAGATGTGGTGGTTTTCTTTGTTTCAGGCTTCTTTTCTTTGATTTTCACCTGGTAATTCTGCACATAACTTCCTCTCTTGTCCTGTCCCTGTCCATTGTATCGATGTTCAAAAGGGATCCATGGTTGCCACCCAGGCCAAATTTTAAACATGTCTGCCTATGTTCATTCTTATTATATGGGAGATCAGGAGATTAGTAGTTCACAAATGGAAGATCATTTTGACAAGAACTTTAATTTTCTGCCAATGTCAATTGGTATTGGTAAATGTACAGTGCTCAGCATAAATGAGTACACCCCAACAGATTTGTCAGAAAACCTTTACTTTCCTTTCAGAATCAATATTTTCTGTGGGGCACTGTACAACAAAATACTCCCACAAATGCAGGCCATTGATTACAGGCCTCTCCTAAAGCTCATGCACAAAAAAGCCAGCCTCGAATTTCCCAGGGCCCTTGCCGAAAAAGAAGAAGACTACTGGGACTCTGTACTTTGGAGTGATGAGACCAAGATAATTGTTTTCGGAACAGATGGCTTCAAAACTGAATGGCATTGCAAAGGTTAGGAGTACAAAGAAAATGCATGGTGCCTACAGTGAAACATGGTGGTGGCAGTGTCCTTCTGTAGGGGTGCATGAGTGCTGTTGGTGCCGGGGAGCTGCATTTCATTGATGGTATCATGAATTCACAGATGTACTGCTCTATAGAAAGATAAGATGCTGCTCTATAAAAAGAGAAGATGCTCTTGGTCATCGTGCACTTTTTCAAACATGACAATGATCCAAAACACACATCTAAGGCCACTGTTACATTTCTGAAGAAGAACAGGATGACAATGATTCAGTGGCCAAGTATGTCTTCTGATCTGAACCCAATTGAACACCTATGGGAAATTCTGAAGATACAAGTTGAGATTCACTCTCCATCCAGCATCCAGGCTCTAAAAGAGATCATTCTTACTAGAAATACTAGATATAGTAGTTTTTGCTGTGGGGTGTATTCATTTTTGCATCAACTAATTTGAGTAAAACTGAAGATTTTGTTATCTATGTTTTTTATTAACCTTACTTTCATGTAATGAGCTAAACAAATGTTCTATAAAACTTAGTTTGCCAACATTTTGGAAATTGTTCTTGTGTTCATTGAGATATTGATTAAAATCTTACTTTTCAAAAGGGGTGTACTCATTTATGCTGACCATTGTATGTATAGTCAAATTTTTTTTAGTCTTGGATAGAGTATGGAAGGGAGGGCTAGAACCCTGTCAAACTTTCACAGCTATCTGTGTCCTCGCTTTGCAGTTTTCACCAGGATAAGGGGTGACATTTGTTCTGGTGACAACTGTCTAAAAGGGGAATGGTGACATTGGTTACAATGACAATTGTTTAAAAGGGGAACTCCCCCTACTTTTTAGGGCAGGAAGTGGTTAAAAAAGCACAAAGGAAAAAAGTGCTGTCAAAGGGCACAAAAATATGCGGAAGGTGGTCCCAAAACAATGGCGTAGTAAGAAAAGTACACTTTTTAGAAGCTTAACAGGTTAACCAATTCTCTGGTTGACTGTGTTATGTCAGTTGCTGAGACGTCAGAGAGAACCTGCTTATATTATAGGGCCACCTGCTGGTTGCAAGTGGTAATAATGAATTATTCAAGTATAACATTTTGTATTTACCTAAAAGGAAAAAACTGAAACAAACAATATATTGTATTTTTAGTGCTGTAAAATATACATTATATAAAAAACACTATAGGAATTTCTTAAGAAATATTAGCACTTATGACAAATACATTGTACAGAAACTCCACACTGAACTAAGGAAATTGAGTAGAAGGAGAGATATCTTAAATCAATGTTAGGCCCGTTTCACACTGGTATCTCCTGAGTATCAGCTAACTTAGCGACAGCTCTGCTATTCGGGCAGCAGGGGGCACTTTTAACCCCCCACAAAGGGTTAAACAGAGGTTGAAAGTGCCAGCGCTCAGTGCTTCCAGAGCGGTGTACAGCCGCTTCGGGAGCGCTGGCCATTTATTCCAATGGCAGGGGCGGTGGAGGAGTGGGGTATACCCCGCTCCTTCACCGCCCCAAAAATCATGCTTTCAGGAGCTTGATTTTCCTCCCGCTAGCTCACCGCCCCAGTGTGAAAAGACACACTAGGTTTAATGGAGAGGTGCTTTACAGACGCGATTTTTTAGCTAAATAGCATCTGTAAAGCGCCCCAATGTGAAAGGGGCCTTATAGGTAGGACACAGTTGTACTGTTTTGGGCTGACTCTTTCCATTTCTGGCAGCACAAGATCACATAGCATGCAGGTGCATTATTATTGTGATGCTGGCATGTACTAAGAGTGAATGAACTTTGTATGAACTCTCTAAAGCCTATCTTAAAACACAGGAATTCAGCAAGCTTTCTCCTGGATAATCTCGATCCAAAAGACAAGTTAAAGGGAGGATTTAAGCCATAAAAACATGTATCTAAAGAAAACCTTTAATAAGAGAAATGCATAGGCTGCCCTTGCTGACCTCTCTCTAAAAATGCCAACTGTCCGGATATCATTCTTTCTGAGTCGGTTACCCAATGCTTTTTCCAACTCATAAAATTGTGAATGCAGAAAACTGCCAGCATTCCAAAAGGAGATCAGCAATGGCTATCTATGTATTTCTCTCCATGTATTTCTCTCATTACAGGAATTTAAGCTCTGTCAACAACTTAAAACAAATTTACATAAAATCAAATATCTCAAATGCTTACTTACAGTGTTTGTTCTTTCCAAAAATGATTTGTTATTGACATGCAATGTGCCTCTGAACTTGCTAGGGAATTGACCCTCTAGAACCTGCCAATTCCCTAACACTACCCTCTCTCCTTGCACACCATAGCCCTGAAATAAGAGATAAAAACATGCCTAAAATCTGTTAAATGCACATTTCATTTTATGGCTGATTGATGTTTAAATGAACATATCCTAATAGTATTCCTACAAATCTTCTGATGAGGAAAGTGACCTAGCAGAGGCTCAGACTGGAGGCTGTGGATGAGGGTGCTTTGAGGCTATGGAAGCTGCAACTGCGGGTGCAGAGGAAACTGCAGGCTCTGCTGAGGAGCAGCAGAAGAGCAACTAAGGCTGTGGGCGCAGAGCTGGTGCAGTGGAGGCTGCAGTTACAGCAGAGGTGCAGTGGAGGCTGTGGGTGCTTCACAGGCCAGATAGTGAGTTGAAGACACTGAGGCTGTGAACAGAGGTGTACACACACACACATAGCTTAGGGAGCTCAGGGGAGCACACTGATTTCTTGCTTGAGCAGTGAATACGTTCCCTGCTCGAGTTTAAATAGAAGCATACTGTGTCACATGATGCATCACTTATTGCACCTTTGACACTCTGGGTCTCCTTACCCGCTCGGGGTCCTGTTTTTAGAGGGTAAAGAGGATACAATTTACATGAAAAATACATGATGCCCAGGTCCAGGAGAATTCTTCCAGGCTAAAACCTTTCTAATCCTACAGGCAATACAACTTGTCTCTGAAGATCTTGGAAACTGATTTGCTGGTCCTTGTATTCTTGGGAGAAGGCTGATCAAGCAGAAACAACTGAAGTAAAGTAGAGAATCTGTTGAGAACAACCAGCTCCAGAAAGGAGACAAATGTGTTGAAAATGTGGAAATGAGGAGGAAGATGTAGCTTCAAAGACATGGGATTGATCTTGGCTGAAACTTCAAAATGACCAATATAATGTGGAGCAAATTTAGCAAAGGTCAACTTGAGGAAAGGTTTTGACTCAAGACCAACACTATCTCCAGGTTGGAAGTCAGGGGCTTAGCTGTGCTAGCAGTCTGCACATTTTTTGTGCCTGGAAGTGAAATCGAGATGGCTATTTTGTGACTGGGAAGCGGGTTGATAGAGGTCTACATGGTAGCTAGGGCATGTCATCAACTAAAATAGGAGTTGGTACCCGGGGATGCTTATGAGAGGCTACAAAGAAAAGAAATTCCCTGGAGGTTGAATTATTGAGATTATTATGGGAAAGCTCAGGCCAAGGCAGTTGTCATGGTAGGCAGAAAAGAGAGCAAATGTACTGCTGCAGGGTCTGGTTTGTTCTCTCAGTTTGCCAGTTTGCAGAGGAGAATTAAAGAGAGATGTTGTTAGAGGAAATCCTGCTGAAAAGGGGACTTTTTGCCCTTATTGCGCATTCGTACGTGTGCGCGCCGGAAATGGCGCCAAACGGCTCTATTTCAATCTAGCACGTCCTGCAGCAAGTGCTGTCTGATCTACAGTGTGTAGTGTGTGTTCCCGATTAACCTGTACTCTGATTCTCTGTTTCTGTGACCCGGCTTGCCTGACCCTGCTGATTTCTGCCCGCATCAACCCCTGGATTGTCTACGACCACTCTCTTGCCTAACCCTTCTGTACTTCGCTGCCCGCCTGTTAACGACCTTTCCTGAACCCGACCTTCCATCTGCCTGCTCCTCCTGTACCGCACCATCAGCCTGTTACACGACCAGGCCTGTACGACAACGCTTCTTCTGCACGAGTGCACCAACGGACTTCCTACCAACACCAGTGACCCAGTCCGACCCTCGTGCCATCTTGCACTCCCGAGCCACCTGTTTGCTCTACCAGGGGTTCCCGAGTCAGGATAGTAAGGGAGGTTGCCCGCTGCATAAGTCAGACTCTTCCACCAAGTACGTGACAGATGTTCATAAATTACAAAGAATTATCCAAAACTGGGAAGTGAACTGGACCCCCCTGACCACGACAACATGTTTTGCCTAGAGGAATGGGGGGTTTTGAAATGGAGGCTACTGTCAGAATGCGAGTAGGTGAAATATTGGGCTCTGGTTCAGAGGAGGCCAAAGGCCCAGGAGTGCGTATCAGCTCAGGTATTTCTGGAATCACGTTTATATGTAATGGCGGAATTAAAGCAGAAAAAGGTATCAACAGACAGGTACTTTTATTACTCAAGCAATAGCCAGCAACCCCAATAAGAGACAACATTAACTGCACTAGGAATTGTGTACATACTTGTAATGCATGTAGCAGCCCACAAACTAGAAAACAAAATCTGAATGACTTCAGCCATGCTGAAAATGCCAGATAAGCCTGGAGCCAAGCATCACAGCCTTTTGTGTGAATGTCAGATATTAATGTGTGTGATCTTTAAGTGAGCTGGTGGTAAAACATATTTATACATACTTTGAACACTGGAGGGAAACAGTGGTAAAATGCAAAAATGACATAAATATTGGCTTATGTAGGACAACATATGAATATATCTAATCTACCAGCCACAGTGGAATGTGTGAATAACAGAGACAATCCTAAAGAACTGCCACCCTGTAATTCCCCATCTAACCAGATATATTTTTAGTACTAAACATAGAATTTTCAGTGTCATTTCAAACCTCGAACGAAAACCAGTAAAATAAAAATAACACAGGCCCTTGTTGTACTGCAGCTTGAGATTGCTGGTTAGCCTTCAAGTTTATGAAGCTAGAAGCATGCTTGTACATTCACAGGAAAGGTCACATACATTTTATGCTGTATCAATAAAACACATCTGAAAAGAGAAGTGCAGATTTTGAAAAAATAAAGATACATACATACTCATCTAGATGTCTGTCCCCCGACACCCCTATGACCACTAATTGCTCAGTTCTAGGTCTTCAGTGAGCAGAGAGTGGTGACTGTTAGCCATGGCTCTCTGCTCTGCCCCTACAGTGCTCATTGGAGCGTCGGGTTGGGGAGGGGGTGGGAGCGACTTCTCGGGCTCTCCGTGGCACACTAAGAGGCTGAGCCAGTTTCTGGTCAGGAATCTGGGTGGATGCCGAAATTAAAGTCAGCATCCCTCCAGAGCCTGGATGGGCTGAGTGAGGTCAGCCGATATCGGATTTTAGCATACTGTTGGTTGAATATGGATCACAGGAATGCAAAACGGAGAGCACTTATGTGACCTACAGGAGAAGTAGGGCCAAAAGAGCTTCTCCTTTAAAGCTAAACAAACTCCAGGCAAATAGCTAAATACAATAATTATTCATATGAAAGCTTTTCTACCTACCAAAGCATTTGTATTTCCTTCCATTCTGTCCTGATATCCACACAGCTCTACCATACAGCACAACCCTGTCTGGTAGAAGAGGAGACCTAATCTCTAAAAGCTGCAGTTTCACTTTCACTAAGAGATCTTCCCAACCCCATCCCTACCCTGTGACTAGACCGTAAAAATAGAGGCAACACATTCATAAGCTCATATCTCTGTCACTCTACTTTTTCCCCTTATTATCCTTTACTGCAGCATACTGTACATGAATGGCTCCTTGCACTGCTTCCCCTTCTCCCACGTATTACCTGCACTGCCTGCATTTAAAAACATACATTTCATGGTGTATTAATATTATAGAGATGCACTAATTTGTGGTTTTTATATTTGCCTTAAAGCGGAGTTCCACCCTAAAGTGGAACTTCCGCTGGTTGGATTCCTCCCCCCCTCAGGTGTCACATTTGGCACCTTTCGGGGGGGAGGGGGAAGAGGACACCTGTCTTTAGACAGGTGTCCTTTTCCACACTTCCGGGAGCTCTGGCCGGCGGACGCGGCCGCTGACGTCAGAAGCCCGGCTCCCTCCTCCCTGCTCGCTCTGCTACTGGCCGCCTGGCCAGTAGCAGAGCGTGGCAGAGCTCGCGCATGCGCGGTAAGGTGCCCGGCGTGAAGCTGTACTGCTTACACGTCCGGGTTCCCTTACCCGCGATGGAGGCGGCTGCACCCGTCCCCCGATCCGAAGATCGGCGGCGGGTGCCGACATCGCTGGAGTCCAGGACAGGTAAGTGTCCTAATATTAAAAGTCAGCAGCTACTGTATGTGTAGCTGCTGACTTTTAATTTTTTTTTTTAGCCCGGACCTCCGCTTTAAGTTCAGCTTTAATGCTCCCACCCCCCAAAAAAACATTCTGCAACATAACAACTATATATAGATATATTGACATACTGTATACTGATATAGATATATAAAGCCAACTCTAGACTATTGTTTGCAAAAGAAGGCTCCATTTTTTATGGCCACAAAATACCCATGCAGAGCCATATTACACGTAATGAGAGGAAAACGAGTGTTTGGCGGACCCTGCAATGCCCTTTCTTTGGAAACAAATGTTTCTATAAACACACAATTGCATGATAACAGTGATAGCATGCCAGACACATGTACGTGAAATGACTAAATATATGTTTCCCTTTAAAATGGACTTTGTGTCCTTTTCCAGGATAGGAAAAAAAAAGGCATTGCAGCTGCTGATGACCTGTAACATACACACATGTACCAGAAGTCCAGCTGGACATTAAGGCCTCATACACACGGACGTATCTAAAAAAATAAACAAAACGTCGGGTCTGAAGTGAAGGAAAAAAAGTCGACGTTTTTCGGCGTTATGCATTGGCGTTTTTGAGCGTTAGTGAGCGTCGGCGTCAATAGGCGTTTTTTAAAAAAAATCATCCCTCTGCTATTTTTCAACCTAAAAACGTTGGCGTCAAAAAACGCCGGAAAACGCCGGTACAATATTAGGTGGCGTTTGTTGGCGTTAGTTGGCGTTTTGTGGCGTCGGCGTCAAAAAACGTCAAAACATTACAGCCTCAGAACGCGATGGCCATGGGTTCTACTTTCTGCTCACTAACGCCGACGCCACCTACAGCTCAAAAACACCGATGTTTTTATGGGGCCATTGACTAACATGGAGAGCTGCAAATAACGCCAGAAAACGCCGGAGTCAAAAAACGTCCGTGTGTATGAGGCCTTAAAGTGGTTGACAACCACTTTAACCTACAGGTAAGCCTAGAATAAGGCTTACCTGTAGGTGCCTTGCATATCTCCTAAACCTGTACGGTTCAGGAGATATGCAGTGTATGTGCTGTGCCGACATGATGTCGGCACAGCACATACACTGCATATCTCCTGAACGCGCAGTGAAGAAACGACCTCCGTGCCGTTACTCCACTATGATCGTGCTGTGACTGGCGGCTCCCGCGCGCATGCCAGTCACAGCGCCGGAGTCATGGCCCCGGAAGGAAGAGGGGCTGAAGATGGACGCGGCCAGCACAGGGGACAGCGCTGGAAATCACAGGCTTTGTTTGCAGGTAAGTGGCACATAATGGGCTACTATGCGATGCATAGTAGCCCATTATGCTTCTACATTACAGGGGTATATTAAGGAAGTAAACCCAATCTGGGTTTACTTCCTCTTTAAGGTCTATGTGGGCTTCACTGAGAAAATGTGGAGTGCTTTGGACATCACTTTGAGACTGTTCTGAGATGATTAAAGGCCTGTACACACGATGCAAATTTTGTACGGGAATTTTGGTACGATGACTGATCTTATGGTTTTCGTATCGTTAGTATGGTGCTTTCCACAGCCAATTTAGATTTTTTGCATGACAAAAGCTGGATGTGCAGACTATAAGATTTTTGTTGGATGTGAGCACAACGTCTGATTTTTGTATTATTAGTACGGTTTTCGTCCGGAAAAAAACGTAAGTGCAAGACTATGCATGCTCAGAAACGAAAGAATACATACAAAGCTATTCAACACATTATGTCACTTCTGATGTTGAATTCGGTCATACGTGAATTTTCGTATTGTTAGGACGCTCTTCACTTTCAACATGAGACAAGCATCCAACAAAAAACAGACATTCGGTCGTCCGAAAATCTAAGCGTGTGTACGAGGCTTTAGAATCCATTCCAGGTGTAGTTGCCCCACATTGATTTTCTTCAGCTGCTTTTGCATTTCCATAGACTTTTATGGGAAGAAAAACAGTTCTGAAGCAAACAAATAGCATGTTGATACAAACCCTAACTCAGTTTAGTAGATCACAAGGCAGTAAAGCAATGGTAATGATGACAGCCTTTAAAAACGAATTAACTGTGGCGGCTACTATATTTTTCTCCTGTTAGTTTTGTGAGTTTGATGTCTAACTACCAAATTCCATAAAACTACAACTTGTTCTCTTAACCTCACTTTTGTACTTTAACTAACACTCACTGCTAATCGCAGGCAAACAAAGTAACAGAGGTGTAAAACAAAGCATTCTTATGAAATTGCTGGTCTTAAGCCAAAATGTTCATCTTTGACTGCAGTGTACCCTAAGGCTGGGTTCACACCTATGCGAATTGGATGCGGCTTAAACCGCATCCAATTCGCAGGACACTTGAAAACACATTGTTTTCAAGGTGTCCAGTTCACATATGTGCGGTGCATTCGCACTCCGCATTGCACAAAAACCGCACACGTTTTTTGTGCAATGCGGTGCGAATTCCCAGCCTGTTGAGTTCAATGGGAGCGCATCTAACCCGCAGATGTGCTCCGCATTGAACAGTGATTTTGCAGGGATCTTTCCCCTCCTCGCTGCACCCCCCCCCCTCCCTCCCCGAGCAGCTGATGCGCTGCGAGAACGGACATGAGCCGCCTTCTCAGAAGCAGACGGGCTGGAATTCGCACCGCAATGGTGTGAAACCAGCCTTAAAGCGGTAGTAAACCCTGCTTGGTTATTTTTGTCCACAGGTAAGCCTATAATAAGGTTTACCTGTAGGTAAAATTAATATCTCCTAGACGTGCACTGTTTAGGAGATATTCACTCTGGATGCAGCCAGTTATGCCACTGGGGCATGTGCTCTGAAGGTCTGGACCTTCAGAACTTTGTGCCGGAACTGAGGGCTCCCGCACGCATGTGCAGGAGTGATGTCACCGTGGCTCCGGCCAGTTACATAGCCAGAGTGAACTACCCCGGAATAAAGATGGGGGGGAACATGTCAGCCCTGTCAGTGGTGACAGTACAGCGCTGGAGGGGTTTGTTCCAAGGTGAGTATTTCATAATGCATATGTGATTCATACTAGCGTATTATGCCACTTGCCTTGCAGGTTTTTTTTTTTTTTCCCCAAAATGCTTTAGGCTGGGTTCATATCTATGCAAATTGGATGCAGCTTACACCGCATCCAAATCGCATGACACTTGAAAACACATTGTTTTCAATGTGTCAGGTTCACACGCGTGCATTTTCTGTGCAATGCGGTGCGAATTCCCAGCTTATTAAGTTCAATGGGAACGCATCTGCCCCGCAGATGTGTTCCACACTGAACGGGGATCTTTCCCCCTGCTCGCGGCACCTCCCCCTCCCTCCCGGGCAGCTGCTGCGCTGTGAGAACGGACAGGAGCCGCCAAACGGCGGCTCCGTTCATTCTCAGCAGCAAACAGGCTGGGATTCGCACTGGACCGGTGTGAATCCAACCTTAAAGGACTGTTGCTTGTAAAAATGCTTGTTGAGTGGCTGTTATGTTAATCCAGTTGCTCTAGTACTCAGTGCCAGGTTTGCCAGAGGGGGCCCCCAGATTTTCTTTATAAAAAAATGCAATAATTATCACAGTTTTATTAGTTAAAAAATTAACAAAGTGTGTGTGAGTGCCAGGATATACAGCGGTATCTGACTTTAGAGGCAAAGAAAGTGATGAGGGCTTCTGGCAGATGTTTTACATTTTAACTTCTCCTATTATTTATTATTTGTTGCCAGGCAACAGCCCCCACCCCCATTGTGTGGGAGCAAGATTAATGACCAGCATCGATTTATTGCAGTGAGAAACATTAGAGATTTGGTCAAGGGGTGAATCTGACACTCTGCGATCTTGAATGAGGTAAAATTTGCTAGCAAGTTTTACCCAAAATTATGAGATTGGTCGAATTCAGGATAGGCGTGGCCTGGTTCGGAATTCAACTTGAATGGCATAGGAGAGTGTCTGACGAAATCGGCAGAGAGTGGAGGATCTTCCTTCCTTGTCTTGCACTGAGTGTAATAGTGAAGTCGATTCCTAAGCAGTGTTTTTTTTTTTTCCATGTCCCGAATCCTGTCACATAATTTAATTTCTTATTCTGTTGATAACATCTATGATTACTTATATGTTACTTCTACTACCTGTTTTTTCAACATGTCTTATATACTCTGTATTCTATATTCTTTTAATAATCCTTTATTGAAAAAAAAAAAAATTCTATGTTGAGGGGCCCCGAACTTGAAGTGCCCGAGGTCTAAATTTGACACTGCTAGTACTTCTGACTTTCCTGATCTACACCCTTTTCTGGAACATTTTTTATTTAAAGTATCAAAGGAAGTGGAGCAGCATAACATTTGGCCCACTCGTTTTTTAAAAAGGAGTTCAGTAATGGTAGCTCCTCTATTTTTGTCAGGACAAGTTTACTTTAAATTGTCACAGTTTTATATTTCATAATAGTTGGTTTGTGTGGCTGTAATAGAAAACATTTTATCCATTTTTTTCTGGCCAGATGTTATGTATTTAATCCTTAGGGCAGGGGAGGGCTGGGCCAGGGGGCAGGGTGGCAATTGCCTGCTCACACTTTTTTCTTCTAGTGGAGGAAGGGGGCCAGGGGCGCAGCCACCAACTAACTGCAGGCAAAGGGGGGACACCCAGGGCCGGCCCTACCATGGATCCCTCTGGGCTCATTGGGCTGCCTAGGGGAGGGGGGCGCTGCCGGATTACACAGATCGGGGATCTCCCACTTACAAAGTCCTACCTCCTGGACCAGCTTCTATAATAGACAGCACACTGGTAATGTCTATCATAGGAGCGGGACTTCATATAACAGCGGCCACACCAAGTAAGCGGGGATCTCCGGCGGCTCTCCTCTCTCTGCATTGCAGGTTGCATTGGATGGGCACTGGTGAGACTGCATTGATGGCCACTGATCAGGTTGTGCTGATGGGCACTGGCGAGGCTGCACTGATTTGCAATGATTGGGCTGCATTGATGGGCACTGATTAGGCTGTGCTGATGGGCACTGGCGAGGCTGCACTGATTTGCAATGATTGGGCTGCATTGATGGGCACTGATCAGGCTGCAATGATTGGCACTGATACGGCTGTGCTGATGGCCACTGACCAGCCTGCATTGATGGGCACTGATCAGGTTGCATTTTATAGGCACTGGTGAGGCTGCATTGAAGGGCACTTGTGCAGCTGCATTGATGGGCACTGATGAGGCCAAGCTGATAGGCACTGATGAGGCTGCATTGGTGGGCACTGATGAGCTGCATTGATGCATTATTTTTGTTAAACCTCCTTTGTTGCTATTACCATTAAATTATGTTACCACATTGTATCATATTTGTCTTGCTTCATAACATCAATATCCATTCTAAAACCAGGTGGGCATGGATGGTGAGCTGATTCTGTGATTCAATGGGCCACTTGACTGGACTTTCCCCCCAGGCCTAAGGCTGCCAGCCCTCCCCTGCCCACTCCCCCTCTCTCTACTCT
>BLSH010430183.1:961459-1008713 GCA_018402905.1 Glandirana rugosa
AGGGATGTCACGTATTATAACGGGAATGGACCACCAGATCCCAGGGAAATCATACAGAGGCCGCCCAGGACCACCAGGGAGCCCCCACTAGACCACCAGGTAAGGGCAATATTATGCACTGTAGGGATGGCACTGTGTCCATGTATGATGCCTGCCGGTGCCATCCCTAACAGTGCTAGTTGCACCAGTGCCCACCACTGCCACCTATAAGTGCCCACCTGTGCCACCTATCAGTGCCCACCTGTGCCACCTATCAGTGCCCACCTGTGCCACCTAAAAGTGCCAACCTTTGCCACCTAAAAGTGCCCACCTGTGCCACCTAAAAGTGCCCCCAGTGCCCAGTGCCACTTATCAGTGCCGCCTAGGAGTGTCCATCAGTGCCGCATATCAGTGCCACGTATCAGTGCCCGTCAGTGTTGCTTGTCAGTGCCGCCCATCAGTGCTGCATATGTGTCCCATCATCAGTGCAACCTTATCAGTGCCACCTCATCAGTGCCAATCTGTACTGCCTCATCAGTGCCTGCCAGGGTAGCCTCATCAGTGCCCATCAGTGTAGCCACATCAGTGCCAGTCAGTGAAGGAGAAAATGTACTTTATACAAATTTTTGTGACAGAAACAAAGAAAAATGTTTTTTTTTTTTTTTTTAATTTTCGGTCTTTTTTTGTTATAGCGCAAAAAATAAAAACCGCAGGGGTGATCAAATACCACCAAAAGAAAGCTCTATTTCTGGGAACAAAATGATAACATTTTTGTTTGGGTACAGCGTCGCACGACCGCGCAATTCTCATTCGAATCGCAACAGCACTGAAAGCTGAAAATTGGTCTGGGCAGGAAGTGTTCTAAGTGCCCGGTATTGAAGTGGTTAAAGGGGTTGTAAAGTCTAGAGGTTTTTCACCTTAATGCATTCTAGGTAAAAAACCTCCTGTAGTGCACGAACCCCCCCGGAGCCCCCATTTTACTTACCTGAACCCGATCGTTCCAGCGATGGGGACGAGCCTAGCAGCTCCAGCTGTTGGCTCGGGTCCTCTGCTGGCTCCCGATGCTGTTGATCAAATCCAATGACATGGGAGCCGGGGGCGGGGCCGAGTTCTGCTGTCTGTTTCAATGGACGCAGCAGCAGGACACGGGAGCACGACCACATGCGTGCCCCCTGGAGAGCCATTTTCCGACGGGGCACTTGAGAAGAGGAGGAGCCAGGAGTGCTGCTAAGGGACCATAGAAAAGGAGGATCGGGGCCACTCTTTGCAAAACCCATTGCACAGAGGAGCTAAGTATAACAGGTTTGTTATTTTTAAGAAAAAAAAACAAACCTTTAGTTACACTGTAAGGATTAGCCCAGTCCTCATATAATGCACATTTAATTTGTGTATAGAAAGTTCTTTGATTTTGCCAGCCTCCTAGTGCCCATAGGGGTTTGTTTTGGTTGTGGAGAATCAGGTCCTGCTAGGCAAAGGCTAGTTTGCACCATGTCAATTAGTGTGTCAGCAGTGCAGAGCACTTATCAAGACTACAGCTTGTGGCTCATAAAATGCAAAGAGGTTGGAGGTGATGTTCTCTGATTCAGGAACAGAGTCGGAGGGGAGAGAAAGTGTAGCATTTTTGGTCCCTGGAATCTGAAGGTTCTAGGACTAACAAAGGTTTTCAGAAGAATGCAGACACGGTGGCAGAAAAATCTACTCTTGTCAGACAGGCTGTATGGTGTGTGCCTGAGAGGGAGAAGTCAGAGGAGGGTAACATTGTCATAATAGGACATTGCTCCAGGACAAGGGAACTGCAATCACCCTGAGCAGTGTTTTGAGTTTTCTGAAGGCCATTGGCAGAACACTTGTTATCCATCATGATCCAGCATTCCTAAAGAGATGGGATCCCAGTGGGGTACTCATGGAATGGATTGGGTTTTATGTTCTATGTGCCTGGAATACAGGAGCTGCTTTACCTCAGGCACTGATCATACTCTTAGCCTTAGAGACAAGTACAATGGTGTATAACTCCCCATTCCTGCGCCTATGTATCTGCTTTTTGTGCTAAGCACAGCGGGTTGTCTATAGCCAGGAATAGTCCAAATATCCATGTTGCTGGGCCTGAGAGGAGTCCGGGATTTGCTGGTCATGGTATGCATACACCCGAAGAGGTTTCAGGTTCTGGGGACCATAGAGATGGACCACAGCTATGAACCTGTATTGCACCCTGCAGCCTGCTACACGCATTGCAACAATGTGCCTAAGTTAACAACTAATGCAGGATCCAATTGCTGAACCAAACATTACAGGCCAGAATCACACAGTGGCATCCAGGTACAGTCTCAAAGGGAAAACACTGTGGAAGACTGATCTGGAAACTGCCAGATAGCCCAGGGCAATAATCAGTCAAACAGAGGTTTCTGAATTAAAAAGGAATGGCTGAAAAGGAAAAAAAAACTCGAAATGAGAAGAGGTTCATCACCTAAAAAAAACTTGCAACAAACTAGAATCTCACAGAGTGGCTTGGGTTATATGAGCCTGCACTACAGGCAACATAATTTAAAAGAAAAGTTTTTTTGGCAGTATCCAATCACATGAAAGTAGCCTGTGTAGCACTCTCCTAGATAGATGCTAGGATTAGGCAAATGTAGTTCTGGCTCGCTGTATCCAGAGGAGCTGCATTTCGTTGTTAGGCAAATTTAGTTTTGGCTCACTGTATTCGGTGTAGCTGTGTTTGATTGCTCCTGTCTGATCTGTATTTCAGTGACTGCAGGATTGACTGGTTCCCCCTGGTTGGCTAGAAACTTTCTGGAAGTTAGTGGGCAGGATAAGTCTAATCAGCAGCTGAATATTTATGCAGCCCTGATCAATACCTAGGGAGAGGTGCCCAGATGGTGACTGGGAGTCTGTATAAATACTCTGAGACTTGGAGCAGATTACAGTCTAGGGCAGTGGTTCTCAACTCCGGTCCTCGGGACCCACCAACAGGCCAGATTTTAAGTATTACCTTGGGGAGATGCAGACTAGAATACTGCAATCACTGAGCAGCAAATTATATCACCTGTGATGTATTTCAGTTATCCTGCAAACCTGCCCTGTTGGGGGGTCCCGAGGACCGGAGTTGAGAACCACTGGTCTAGGGGAGCTATTAGCCCCACCACAGTCTGGCTTCCCTCTTATCCTGTCCCCCAGGCTGCTGCAGGGGATGTTTGAAGATGGAGAGCAGGGGAAGTGATAAATCGATATGCCATTTACAAGCCCCTTCTTTTTCTAAATGAACACAGTGAACACACTCACTGTGATCAATCACAACTGAAGCATAGCAAACTGTGTTTGCTATGCTCCAGTTTGTGAAGGAACAGGAAGCTGCTCAGCACAGAGCACGTCCCATTCATTCACCGTTCAGTGCATCTGAGGCTGCAGAGAAAGGCATGTGTGCTTGAGCTTTGTGGTACACACCCTAATGCATTGGGCTGCACACACCTATGGTCTGGTGTCCTGAATAGCCTGGTGTCCTGAATAGCTCAGTCTATTTAATTTTTAGTGAAAGGACTTTGCTCAGGTGTCCAAGGAAAAAGATTAATCTCCTCAAGTTGCTACTACAAAGCTCAGCCCTTCATTTACTTGTGCAAGGACTTGGCTCACAGTTCTAAAGGAGAAAATTCAGTGTTCTCAAATTGTTACTAAAGGGTACTGGATCCTACCATTACCCACTACCTATCCAAGTTTTCAATAAAGCTTTAAAAAGTATGCTCCTAGGTTAATGAGTTTGGCATTAATGGATCCTGGCATTTACTTAGTGGCTCCTATGGGGGTAGCGCTACACCTGTGTATAACCTATGGTCTATGAATACAAGTCCTGCATACTGTACTGTATAAATAAAGTGATTGTAAAGTTTATCAATTTTTTAAAAATAACAAACATGTTATAATTACCTGCTCTATGCAATGGAATTATACAGAGCGGCCGTGATTCTCCTCTTCTGGGGTCTCTTGCTGGCGCTCCTGGCTCCACCTCTTCTCAGTGTGCCACCATTGCTAGCCACTTCCTATTGTGGCACATCTGCGGGCTCAATCCCAAGCCACGCTGTCTGCGTCTTTAGACACAGGCAGTGCGGCTTGACACCACCCCCCTGCTCCTTCGTCACAGAATTTTAATGACAGCAGCGGGAGCCAATGGCTCCCACTGCCTCAGCAAAACTTGTGAGAGCAGGGAGAGCTGCTACAGACGGGCACAGAGCTGGATCGAGTGAGGGCTCAGACAAATAAAAAGGGGGTGAGGGGATGATATTACTACATAAACATTTTTTACCTTACTGCAGGCAATGCATTAAGGTAAAAATGGTTAGGCTTTAGAACCACAGTCATATTTGCATGGCATAAAAGTTACCATGTTAGGTACTTCTTCAGGTACCTTTATTATATAGCTTATCATTTGATAGCAGATAATGCATTTTTACCACTCACCATCAGTTTCATCCTTTTGGAACACCAGAACAAATTCTCAGTTTAAGGCTTGTGTCAACAGGCTTTAGACTTGTACAGATGGCATCAGTGTGATATGAGTTTAAGAGGCTTCTGAGATCATTCAGAATTCATTGACCAATGCATTTGACCGCCTTTCAAACTGCATTTCACCTGCTTCCAGCTAGTTTTACATTCTTGAAATGGAATGCAAAACCCGTTTTAAGTGAAAAAAAGCCAGTTGACACAGACTCTAAGCCTGCTAAATACCACTGTTCTGCTGTGCATTTAACTGGGTGGGTTCAGTTAGTCACTCTTATAATAAAATACAACTTTTAATAAAAAAAATATAAAAGTAAAATAAATTTATGAAATAAAGCACGGCTGTGCCAGAAAGTGAGACCTTAATTGCATTTTAATCATTTTTTAAAATTTACAATACATTTACTAAATAACGGAAGACAAAAAGTAATAGCACCTGTTTAAAAAAATAATATATACATCTCACCTGATGTTTAGGTGCAACAATGTGCCAGGAACATGTGACACCAGCTGGGTAGTCTCTCTCAGGCCAGTTTGGAGTTTTAAAAGTTCCAATAGGCTTCTCCAGCCTTCCTCCACAGTACTGATCCCCTGTAATCACAGAAAACTCACTAAGCTAATTAAGGATCTGGTTGTTCAATTCAACTAAACAACCAGATAGGGTGCAAATACATTGCTGACTAAAGTTCAATGAAGAACAAATTACTATCCAAATCAAAGAAATTGATTAATTTGGGAGTCTTTACATCTTGCATGTAAATATTTTTTGAAAATTATAATTTTAAGTAGTATAGTGGTATTTCCACCGTTATTCCTCATATATCAAAATTAGTACCTACTATACACTATTTTAGGCTCCATGCACACTGTAGCTGATAAACAACCATTTTTGGTCATTTTGGCGTTTTTTTTTAACAGCCCAAAAATGCCCCTTTATGTTATCCTATGTGTCCATGCACACATGGACGTTTATTGTCATTTAACAGCAGTGGCGTTTTTGGGCTGTTATCTGAACACCCTGAATTGGCATTCAAGAGTCCTTCTGCCCACAGAAAATGATGGATGCCGATAAACGCTCTGCGTTTTCTGTAGTCAATGGAAGCTAATGAAGTAAAGAAGAAAATGCTCAAAAACACTGATGCCAATAAACGCTGCTTACAAAACGCTGCAAAAGAATGTTTTCTAAGCAGCGTTTCCTGCCCGACGCCCAGGAAGTCAAGAGAGCATCCAGTGTGCATGGAGCCTTAGGGAGTTGTGTATATTTATCCCTCTACTGTATTAACAAAAGAAATAAACTACAAATAATTTCTTTTTTTTTTTTTTTGTTACAAGTACACCTCCTTTGTAAACATTGTTACAGCCAATTATTTGCTTTGTCCTCTGAAACTCAGATATATTATAAATACAAAGCCAGTACCTCTTTCATTGGGTTGCGCTGCTGAGAACATTGCTATGAAACCATTCCCTGCTGTGTTGGCATCTGACACCATTTGGACCAACATCTTGTTGCTGCTGGATACAAGAGCACCAGGTCTAAAAGTACCACAGAATCGTCCAATGCGCTGTCCATTCGAATGGCCACTGTAAACATCCACAAAGTCGTATCGGCAGAGATTGTCATTTTCCAAATCGATGAAACGGAAATTCAAGACAACCACTTTACCCTCTGGAACCTAAAAAGAGAGTCAGCATTATTATTATTGGGTACTAGTGAAGTCTACAACATGGGCCTAACACTATCTTAGTGCACATTAAGGATCAGATATCCCAAATCCTAAGCACTATTTGCGTTTTATTGTCTCTCAAAGAGATAGTCAGGAAAACATTTTGAGCAGGTTGCCCAAAACTAAGATTTATCTGGAGGGTTTCTGCCTTTAGAACAGATATACTCAAAATCCTAAATCGAAAATATGTTTTTTTAGTTTTACTGCTTGCTTCAATTCACAGCAAATCTCCTCAATTCTTGTCACTGTAAACCCTGCCACATAAAGGAGAAGGAGAGGAAGTAAGCAGAAATGTCCCTAATTGGTACACAGTGGGCAAAAAAACCCTAACAAAGTGTTGACCATTGTATCCAATAAAAAATAAATAAAAAGAGTATCAGTAGTTAGGCTACTATTTTTGTCACAATCGTTGACTACCATATGTTGTCCTCATAAGTGAAACAACAAATGTGGCATAGTGACTGTGGGTGTAGCCTTTAGAAAGATTCTTTTCTCCACAGGGCTCCCTATTGGTGTTTCTTTCTGGCCTTTGTGGCCCACTGTCACCAAGCTTGGTTCAATCGTATCTTGATGCAATTAGCATGGAACGACAGAGCTTATTGTTTAGGAACTGCATGGGAGGTGTGAAAATTCTAAAACTCTGTTCTAGCTACATAATCCCATCCTTGATGTTAAGAGGACTTCATAAATATTAATTGTAGGGAAATTGGTAATGGTACAGAGACATCAAAAAATAAGCCAATAGGTGGTTTAATCTTTCCCAACTTTATCCAAACCTAAAAAAAACTTTTTTGGCTATATATACACTTTAAGGCTCCGCAGCCTGAGGGCCACATGTAGTCCTATGGTGCCGACTTTGGCCTACAGACCTTGGTAACATTGAATCCTATTTAATCAGGGTTACAGGACCTTCTTACACCAACAACTGAAATTGTGTCAACATTATGACAAAGGCGTTTATGACCCCACCAAGAAGTGGATTTTACAACCAACATTCCTCATTAGAGGTTTGTGTTACAGTAATTACTGTATGTACTGTATTTCAGTATTTATCAGACCGTAGTATAGCTATGACAGGGTTTTCAGTGCAGCATGACAAGAATGCTTCAAATGAACACTATTATAGTTTTACTATAAATACGTTACAATACAAGTTATGTCAATAGCTATTATAGAATAGAAATTGGGAAAAACATACATTAGCATGCAGCTTGATAGGCTAACATATTGCCTTGAAGCAACTGTACCCAGTATAAAGGTACATGCTATACTTAAAATCAAGGAAAATTAACAGCTGTACTTCAATTGATTTGCATAATTATCTATATTTAACATAACTGTTCGTTATAAACAGAGGGTATTTTTAGCATACTTGGCATACACAAAAGTAATTTTCATTTGTTATAGACATTATCAAAAGAAAGTACATCTTTGTAAAATCACCTCATCAAATCATCTTTATGCACAATTAAATGCAACCTGTTTTAAAAGATGTGTTTACGATGTCTGCCTAACAAAGTCATACTAAATGGCTAAATTTGAGCATCATTCAACCATAATTGAATTCCCATTTCTTTGCTGTAGCAGGAATATGATTAATTAGTTCCTCTGCAATTAAAAATATGTGCATTTTAACATGTGTTAAAGCATATTCGACTTGTGTTTAAATGAGGTGTGGTGTGTTTTTGGTGTGTTTTATATGTGTTGTGTTTTAAAACAAAATGGGAAGTGGACAGGGGTTTTTTGTATTTTTTTTTTACAAAGCACATATGACCTCTGTGCAGGGTTGCCAACCATCCATAAATTTAAGAACAGTTTGTAAAAATCTGTTTTTCACCTGCCCGTAAATGTCTGAGAAAAAGCAACGAGTGTCAGTAAAAAATATAGCGGCAGATGGCTTTGAAACTGCTCATGCGCAGTTCCAAAGCCAGACGAATACTATTGCTTGGACTGGGCAGCGGAGTGGGTTCAGGAACATAGTGAGGTCTTCACTTCCCTCTCCAGCCAGGTAGCAGTCTGTGGAGCAGTCTCTATCTCTGTTGAGGCAGTCCGTAGAGCAGTCTCTCTCTGTTGGGGGCAGTCTGCGAAGCAGTCTCTCTGTCTGTTGGGGCAGGCTGTAGAGCAGTATCTCTCTGTTGGGAGCATCTATGGAGCAGTCTCTCTCTCTGTTGGGACAGTCTATGGAGCAGTCCCTTTGTGGGAATGCTGCAGAGTTTGTTTTATGGCAAACTGTGTGGACTCTGATGTAAAGTGGAACTCTACCGGCTCTGATCATGTAAAAGAGGGCTCTGGGAACCTTGATCGTAAGGAGGGAATGCAGGGAGACTCTGATGTAAGGGGGAACTCTATGGACTCTGATGTATAAAGGGAATGCTGGGGACTTTGATTTAGGGGGGAAAATCTATGGACTCTGGTGTAAGAGGAACTTTGTGGACTCTGATGTAAGGAGGAAATGCCGGGGACTTCGATTTAGGGAGAACTCTGGAGACTCTGCTATAAAAGTGGGGCTCTGGTGTAAAGGGGGAACTCTGTGGACTCTGATTTAAAGGGCAACTCTGATGTAAGAGAACAAGCAAACAGCGCTCGGGACCTTTCTGTGGCACTTAAAGCTTCCAGATTATCCAGTATAAGCTTCATTCACCAGCTTCCACCCAGCAGTTTCTGGGAACCCTCTGATGTAATCTCCAGTGTGCTGTATCGGCGTGAGTGGTCCTGACATTCCATTAGTGGGGCATTGATACAGCTCTGACTGTCCTCCATCCAATCTGGAGATTTTTATTCCACCACAGCCGTCAAAATGGTAAAAGGACATGTCAGCTCACATTTATATATCTATATTTGAGAGTCCATGTTCATATATCCAAAGCATATGTCATGCTCTTATAATGGATAATCTGGAAGTTGTAAGTGTCACTTACAGAGGCTCAAGTGCTGAGCACTATTGATCCTGTTTGCTTGTTCTGATGTGTCATCACAGACTCAGCACCAGACTTCTGGATGTATTGTCTGATGTAAGAGAGGCTCTGGTGTAAAAAGGGAAATGTAAGGAAGCACCTATGGCCAATGGAATGTCTATGCGCGGGCGCACAAATTGTGTGCACACGTCTGTGCGCGTGCGCCTGTGCACGTGAGCGCCGGCAATGGCGCCAAAACGGCCATTTAAGCAGACAGCACCCTGCAGCCAGTGCTGTCCGTTCCCCAGCGTTCCTGCACCTGTGACCCCAGCATTTACTCTGAGAGACTTCATGTACCTGTGACCCCGGCATTCTTTAGGACTGTTTGCTTTCTGCCTGCCCTGACCCCGGCCTGTCTACGACTACTCCTCTGCCTGACCCCTTGTACTTCTGCTGCCCGCACATTGCCGACCCTGCTTGTACCTGACTATCCGCCTGCCTGATCCACCTGTACTGCATTGCCAGCCTGTTACCGACCCGGCCTGTACCACCACCCTTCTGCCTGCATGAGCTCCTGTGGACCCTCACCTACCTTCAGTGACCAAGTCCAGCCCTTGTGCCCCCCTGTGCTCCAGAGTTCCCTGTCTCCACTATCAGGGGTTCTTGAACCAGGGCCGTAAGAGAGGTTGCCCCTGCATAAGTCACACTCGACCACCAGGTACGTGACAGCAACGGACAGCCATGTCCGAGTCTGCGCCGAGGCCCTCTCCTATGGAGGAACTGTGTGCTCACCTTGCCTGCTTGACCCAAGCGGTGAAAAATCTTCAGGAGGGATACACACGCTTGGAAAACCGAGTCCAGGACCTTGCCACGCCAGCATCAGCCGGTCCCAGCCAAGCTACTTCCCGAACTATAGTGACTCTACCTACGGAGCCTAAGGTGCCCATGCCCGAACAGTTTGGCAATCCAGATCGACCGCCACCTGCGTGAGCGCAGAGTGGAGAGAGCCACCGGATCCCTGCGTTCTACTTGGATGATGTCCAGAGTGCCCAGCTACCCGGGACCCAGTCCGACCGCAGCCTCCTCCTCCTCTCCGCAAGACCACTCTGAGCCAATGCAGCTTGTATGCAAAAGGCGTTAAAAATGCGCCTTCAAATGTTCCAACATCTCCTTCCTGGGGTTTCACATTTCCACTACGGGCACCACCATGGACCCTCAGAAGGTTACAGCCATCCTTGACTGGCCAATGTCAGTATATAAGAAAGGGGTGCATTGCTTCATAGGCTTTGCCAACTTTTGCAGAAAGTTCAGTCTGGGATTTTAAGCCGTCATCGCTCCCATAACTCAACTCACCAAGCAAAACTCCTGCTTTGTCTGAACCACTGAGGCACGGGCAGCTTTCCAGATTCTAAAGAAGTTGTGCTCCTCTGCTCCCGTTCTAAAACATCCCGACTCTGCGCTGCCCTACATCCTAGAAGTGGATGCTTCAGAAACTGCAGTCAGGGCGGTCCTCTCTCAGAGACAGGGGCCAAAGGCCTCACTTCACCCCATCGCCGTTTTCTCTCAGAAGCTTACTCCACCCGAGAGAAACTGCGAAGTTGAGGACAGAGAGCTGTTGGCTATCAAGACTGCCCTGGAAGAATGGCCGTATCTTCTAGAAGGAGCGGTACACCCTGTCCTGGTCTTCACGGACAACAAAAACCTGGAGTATTTGCGGACGGCCAAAAGGCTTAAACCTTGTAGGCTCGCTGGGCCTTCTTCTTTTCCGGTTTCCAGCTCCACATCACGTACAGGCCCGGGTCCAAGAACATCAAGCCGGACGCTCTGTCCAGGATGTTCCATGAGCTCAGAAAGGCTCCCCTTCCAGACACCATCCTACTAGCCCACAGCTTCTTACTGGTCCAGGAGGACCTCTTAACACAGATCAGGCTGTCTCTAGCTGGCTCCACTGTGCCCATGGACTCTGGATTGTCTGTAAAAGACAGGCTGTGGTGGTCGGGTACCCAGATCTTTGTGCCTGAGGAGCTCCGCTTAGATGTCTTAGGGCTCTGCCATGACAACCAAGCTGTTATACCCGCACCTTTTGGTGGCCCCATATGAATGAGGACTGCAGGACCTAGGTGGGTGCTTGTCCCACTTGTGCCCGAAACAAGACCAAAAGGACCAAGGCCTCGGGTCTGCTAAACCCGTTACCCATTCCTGAACGTCCCTGGTCCCCACTTTCCATGGATTTCATTGTCAAGTTGCCCCCATCCACGGGGTTTAACACCATCTTTGTAGTGGAAGACCGTCTCATCAAGATGGCACACTTTATCCCTATGCAGGGCACCCCCTGAGCAACGGAAACAACCAAGATCTTTATTAAAGAAATTGTTCGGCTTTATGGCATTTCCAACAATATTGTGTCTGATCGGGGGGTGCAGTTCACATCTCGGGTTTGGAGGTCTTTGTGTACCATCTTAGGAATTGAACTGGCGTTCTCATCGGCCTACCACCCACAATCAAATGGCCAGATAGAGAGGACCAACCAGACCCTCGAGCAGTACCTCTTCTGCTACTCCTCGTACTCCCAGGACGATTGGGTCTCTTTGCTGCCGTTAGCTGAGTTTGCCTATAACAATTCAGTCCACTCTGTCGCCAAGCAATCCCAGTTCTGGGCGAATCTCGGCTACCACCCCACATTCCTACCCAATCTACTGACTGAAAGTACGGTGCCCACTGTACAGAAAATCACCCAGTTCCTGCAAAGGAATGATAGACTTCTGCAGGAGACCCTCACGCAAACCCAGGAGCGCGACAAAAGGACATTTGATAGAGGGAGACCAGGAGAATTGGACTTACAGCCTGATGATCGGGTCTGGTTGGCCACCAAAAACCTGAGACTATCATGCACTTCCAAAAAATTAGGACCAAGATACATCAGACCTCTCCCAGTCATGAGGAAAATCAACAATGTTGCTTACGAGCTGGACCTTCCTCCTTCACTTCGGGTTCATCCCGTATTTCATGTAAACGTACTCAAACCAGTGACTAGGGATCCTTTCCCGGGACGGAAAACAGCTCCACCAGAACCAGTCCTGGTGGATGTAGAGGAGGAGTTTGAGGTGGAAACCATCCTTGACTGCAGAAGGAGAGGGGGCATTACCCAGTTCCTTGTAAAATGGAAAGGGTATGGGCCTGAAGAAAGCCCTTGGGAGCCAGAAAACAATTTACATGCCAAAAATCTTGTCAAGAAATTTTGGAAGAACAATCCGACCAAGAGAGCCCAGTTCGGAGGCTGCCCCCTGGGGGGGCAATGTAAGGAAGCACCCATGGCCACTGGAATGCCTATGCGCGGGCGCACGTAGTGTGTGCGCATCCGTCTGTGTGCGCGTCTGTGCGCCAGCAATGGTGCCAAAACTACCATTTAAGCAGACAGCACCCTGCAGCCAGTGCTGCCTGTTCTACAGCATTCCTGCACCTGTGACCCCAGCGTTTACTCTGAGAGACTTCCTGTACCTGTGACCCCAGCTTCCTTTAGGACTCTGCTTTCTGCCTGCCCTGGCTCCGGCCTGTCTACGACTACTCCTCTGCCTGACCCCTTGTACTTCTGCTGCCTGCAGATTGCTGACCCTGCTTGTACCCGACTATCCGCCTGCCTGATCCACTGTACTGCATTGCCAGCCTGTTACTGACCCGGCCTGTACCACCACCCTTCTGCCTGCACGAGCTCCTGTGGACCCTCACCTACCATCAGTGACCAAGTCCAGCCCTCGTGCTCCCCTGTGCTCCAGAGCTCCCTGTCTCCACTATCAGGGGTTCTCGAACCAGGGCCATAAGAGAGGTTGCCCCACATAAGTCAGACTCGACCACCAGGTACGTGACAGGAAATCTGTTGACTCTGATGCAAGGGGGAAAACTGGGGAACTCTTATGGGAACTCTGATGTGAGAGGGGATTCTGGGGACACAGATTTAAAGAGGCAATCTAGGTACCCTAATGTATAGGGGAATGCTGGGGACTCTGACATAAGGAGGGGCTCTGAAGACTCTATGTAAGCAGGGACTCTAGGAACAACGATGTAAGGGAGGACTCTAGTGTGAACAGAAGGTACATCCTGATTGTTGCACTCTATATGTTTGATTCTACTACTCCCCTGCACGCAATACATTATGTTGTATGTTACGTAATCCTGACCAAGGTGTTCAATGTCTCAACAGTTGCTGATTGTAATGAAGTTCTTCTTTATGGTAGGCTCAGTCAGACAAAATTATATTTGTGCACATAAAACATATGTCATGAAAATGTTTAATTTTTAAAAAAATATTCTTTGCCCTGAGGTTTATACAGTATGTGTCTGTGAGACTGTCAGTTCTGGTATGGTAATTAGAAGTATTGTGGGTACACTATTTGCTAAATATATTTTTAACATAATTTTAGCATTAATGTAGTGGAAGGTTTATATATACATTTTAATTATTTGGGTTGTTGTAAAACAGCATTATTATTTTCACGTCAGTGTACGACATTGCAATGAATCACTGGTCACTTTGGCTACAAGTAAAAAAGCAGTGGCTATAAGTCCTGGCGTCCGTCACTAGGCTCCCTATGCTGAGGAAGTCACATGACAAGTGATGCAACGTGTTGGGCGGGCCCTGTGACATCACTTCCGGAGCCTCTGTTACCCGGAAGGCGGTAAGGAAGCGATTTGCCGATGTGTATGTTTTATGCTATATACAAGAAATTTTTAATGTGAGTGGTTTAGTGGATCTTTATTTAAGCTACTTGCAGATTACATATTGTGCTATGAGTCTATCCTTTTCATATGTTATGTTATATGAGTAACCCTGTGGAGCGGATTTTTTCCAAGGAAGCCCCTTAAACAGGACAACACGCTTGAAGGTTATCTAACCAGATGGAAGCCAGGTCTGCAAGGCTAACAACTAAAGGCTAACATTTAATGACCTAAATAGGTCATCTCAGAAGGTGACCAAGCATTGCACTTACAGGTTATTGGTGGTGGAAGGCTAATTTTTTGGATGGTTACCGCAGCACTATTTTCATATGATTTAAATTTGGAATTTTTTTGCTGTAAATATTGGACTTTATTGATAATTGTTTTGCGGTTTCAGCACGGTTTAACCACACCAAAGAGTGGTAATCGGATTTATTTTTCTGTGCACATTTTATTAGTTTAATTTGTTGTTAATTTAAATGTACACGTATCAGTTACTAAAGTAGATGTGAACCCACCACTGACCCAGTATAAGCTAATAGTACAGTATTAATGTGTGTATATATATATATATGTATATATATATATATATATATATATATATATATATATATATATATATACATACACACACAAGCCTCCTGCAACTATCCTTACCTTGCAAATGTCCTTCGTTTAACCACTTGCCGACCGCAGGTTGATGGTAACAAGATGGCTCTATTAGGCAAATCGCTGTCATATGACGGTGGCTGCCAGATCGTGCACTGTGAGCGCGCGTGCGCCCACAATGTCCGGGGAGGGGCCAGAGAGCGGGTAGGGCAGACTCGATCGCCGGCTACCCGCGATGCCCCCCCGCAGTGAAAGAACGGAGATCCGTGCATGTAAACACAGATCTCCATTCTGTGAGAGGGGGAAGGGCTGTGATCACAGCCTTACTCTATATGGAAACTGTGATCACTCCCCTTCCCCAGCCAGGCAAACACTAACACAGTTAGAACATGCCCAGGGAACACAGTTAACCCTTAGAGCGCCCCCCACCCAGGTTATCCCCTTCACTGCCAATGCCATTTACACAGTAATCAGTGCATTTTTATAGCACTGATCGCTGTATAAATGCCAATGGTCCCAAAAAAGTGTCAAAATGGTCCGACATGTCCGCCGCAATATCGCAGTACTGCTAAAAATCGCAGATCGCTGGCGTTACTAGTAAAGAAAATAAAATAAATAAAAACCCCAGAAATTAATTCTCATCATCCGTAAATGCGGCAACTTTTGCGCAAACCAATCAATAAACACAGATTGCGATTTTTTTTATCACAGATATGAGGAAGAATATAAATCGGCCAAAACCGTTGAAAAAAAATGTTTTTTTATATATTTTTTTTTTGGATTTGTATTTTAGCAAGTAAGAAATTTGGGTTTTTTTGCAAAATTTTCGCTCTTCTTTTGTTTATAGCGGCAATCAGAAATGACGCAGCGGTGATCAAATACCACCAAAAGAAAGCTCTATTTATGGGAAAAAAGGACCCAAATTTCGTTTGGGTACAACGTCGCACGACCGCGCAATTGTTTAAATGCACGGATCTCCATTCTTTCACTGCGGGGGGGGGGGGCGGGGGGCATCGCGGGTAGCCGGCGGCCCTTTTTTTTTCGGCTTTATATCCACTTTAAGTGGTCTACTATTCAACAATTATATAGGAACAGTGCTCAATTTAAAAGGCAGTGTTTTAGTATTGTTTATGCTGTTTAAATACTGCCTTAGTTTATAATAGGAGTTCCTGTCATATTTAGGAATGTCAGTAAAAAATGTGCTCTGTCAGCAAGTTTTGTCAGTAGTCATGGGGGGTTGGCAACACTGCCTGTGAGTTATATAGGTTTTATATCTGCCTAGTCAGTCAAAACATATTTAAATTGCTGCTAGCAAAAGTTGTCAGAACCATCTAGCAAATAAAGGTACCGAGAGAAGTTTGATTCAGAAGAATGGGCTCTATTTTATTCAATGTTTACTTGTGTTTTACACATGCATTAAAAATGCTGGAAAACAAATTGTTGTAATTGTGCTCTTACTTGGGTATGGTATGATACTGTGTTCAGGCAACTTACATAAAATAGTCCCTTTTTGTAATATTTTACATCACGATGCCCAAATACTGTTCCTGCATTAGGGTGGAACAAGCTTTTTTTTCAAAAGCCACATGGAAGAGATCACCTAAAAATGGACAGCAATCTGATCTTCCTCATGGGAAATTTTAACTGGCAGACCATGAGATTGATAGGTTATAGTCACCCCGTATTCCATGCTCTGTAGGTGTTTCAAAAAAATTTCATTTAACTGAACTATTGTTGAGAAATGTGATAGATTGGAACAAGAGGTAAGGCAATGGGACACAGATGGCAACAAAAACCTGATAGAGGTACTACCTGTTTCTTCTATACAAAAAAAAAAGGATTTTTATAGCTATCTGTATCCTTTCACTTCCAGTTTTGGTGACTCCTGTCACTGGAAAGGAGAGGGACAAAGAGAAAAATAAAAACTCCATAGATCATCTAATATGCCCCTACTATGAAAACCAATATAAAAAAGGGTTGGTGCAATTATAACAAGCTCAAATATTTAAACAACTTTTCTTAGTCTTTTTAGAGGCACTACACAAGCTGATATTACTGCATTAACATCTATGTCCATTGCTGACGGAAGAAAGTAAAGAGGCCAGACCCCCTGCGAGTGATGCAGACAGTGTGCTGCACAGATGTGGAATACTATTTTTCCAATATAATATAGTACAGAGTTCCTCTGCTAATTCATATGCTGCCATGCAGTAGCAGGTTTAATCACTTTTATATGTAAAATAAAATCATTAACCGAAGCCTGTCAGGCTTAGCCTGTACTCAAAGATGTAGGTTGCAATTGATGACCTCTCTTTGAGAATGCTAATTTATTGTATTTTTTATTTATTACAGGTACTTATATAGCTCCGTCAGTTTACGCAGCGCTTTACATATACATTGTACATTCACACCAGTCCCTACCCTCAAGGAGCTTACAATCTAAGGTCCCTAACTCACATTCATACATATACTAGGGCCAATTTAGACAGGATCCAATTAACCTACCAGCTTGTCTTTGGAGTGTGGGGGGAAACCGGAGTACCCGGAGGAAACCCACGCAGGCACAGGGAGAACATGCAAACTCCAGGCAGGTAGTGTTATGGTTGGGATTCGAACCAGTGACCCTTTTACTGCTAGGCGAAAGTGCTATCCACTACACCACTGTGTAATTACCTGGCTTTCATAACCTAGTGGGCAACATTTTCTGACTCACTATCCTTCATTTAGATTTTACTTTGCATGATTGTTCTAGGTCAATGATATAGAAACGGTTTTTCTATAAATTAACCTGTATGAACAGCAATAAAACCCATTCGATTTTTGTTTTGAACAATGTTTTTGATATGAAAATACAACCTTCTCTGTAATATAAACTGGAAACAGTTGTTGTCCAGTTGACACTATTACTGTACAGGGAAACATAGGCATACATGAACCCTTATGCTTAGAATAATGATCACGGTTCTCACGGCGTAACATCATCTTTCACATTATACAAAAAAATTGGGCTAACTTTACTGTTTAGTTTCTTTTTAATTCATTAAAGCATATTTTTCCCCCCCCAAAAAAAATGCGTTTGAAAGATCGCTACGCAAATACAGTGTGACATAAAATATTGCAATGACCGCAATTTTATTCTCTAGGGTCTCTACTAATACTAGTACTGTATACTAGTATACTAGTAATGAAAAGCTATCTCAAGAATCCGTGTGATTTCCATCTAGAAAACATTCACATCACATATAAAAGAAAGTTGACCACGCCAAAAAAATCACACATATGTAAAGTCAAACAACACTCACAACCCAACCTACACCTGCTTACATCATACAAATAGCTACCCAATCCCACCAAAACACTACCCAGTCATGCATAGATGCAACCCACTAGCATGCAACAAACATCCAGACATCCATTACTACCATTACCAAACATATGCAAAACCATTCAAACCAACACCCATCCCCTTGTATTGTCTCACTGGGCAGGACGAACACATTTGGGGGAGGCAGCAGCTGCAGCAGTGTGGGACGGGGAGCCAGCAACAACTTGCACTGTGCTTGTATGCTATTTGGACCCATTATTGGAATACATAGTTTTGCTATATATAAGGGGATTTACTTTGTGGCTGTGAGACTGTTTCACGTTATATAAGGGGGCGACGTTTCCATATATTTGGAGAGTAATGCGATTAGTTTTGGGAACCTGGATATAATATTTGGGTTGGTACGCTTGTGGGGGTGGGGGGGGGTGGATGTTTGGTCAAGGTGGAGTGGGAGTGCTGGTGTAGGATTGATAGGATTTTTGCAGGGTATTGTATATGATAGTGTGTCAATATGCATTGTTGCTTGGGTGGAGTGGATGTTTGGGTTGATAGGAGTTTGTTAGATATGTCTGTGTGGGCTATTGGGGCGGTGTGGCTTCCTTGTTTAAATGAAGTGTGGGTGTAAGGTTGTTAGGAGTTTTATTAGGGTGTTGGTTTGAGTGGTTTTGCATATGTATGGAAGCAATCAATGCCTGGATGTTTGTTGCATGCTAGTAGGTTGCGTGTATGCATTACTGGGTAATGTTTTAGTGTGATTAGTGGGATTAGGTAGGTATTTGTATGATGTAAGCAGGCGTAGGTTAGGGTGTGAGTATTGTTTGATTTTACATATATGTGATTGTTTGGTGTATTCAGGTTTCTTTTATATGTGATGTGAATGTGTTATACTGTAGGTGGGAATCACAAGGATTCTTGTGATAGCTTCTTATTACTAGTATATAAAGGAGTAGCTGCATATTATATCATTTCATTTGCAATTAAGTTGTTGGTTGTTGTCCATCCTATTGTGGCTGCTCCCTCTGTGGTCCAGAGCCTTGACGCCACCCCCCGCCTATTTGTGGCCGGAGGTTAGTTTGGGTTATTTTCACCATTGGCGGCCATCTGATGCAGTGGAGTATTACCTATACCAAATATGTATTTGCTGTTGGAAGTTGTAGTAAGCTGGTTGGCTAAACACTTGAAAAAATGTAATTTGGTTATACATGGGAAATATGTGTAGGTATAACTATTGTTTTATTAATATTCTAGACAGTAAGCATATCAATACAACTAGTTGTTATTTTATCAACACATTACGACTACTAAAAATTGTATTTTTGTACTTAATTATGTTACTGCTGTCTTGTACAGAACCTTTAAAGTCCCTAAAAATGCCAATTGGTTTCTGAATATGTTTTGGACTGATATTATCTGGTCATCTTCTTTGTGAGTTGATTCTATTTTAAGAAATGAACCAGGAGTCATTACCCCATTTCAGAAAATACACAATATGGATATTTGGCTGGGTCTGGTATATTCTTACTGCTGCCAAGAAAGTTCTCAGCGGAGTAATACCACTTTCCATCGCTGCTCTAAAGCAACTAAAATGGAATGATTATAGCATGTTATCAATGCAATGGCTCTTCATTTTCGATAAACCATAAACTCCAGTCCTATCCCCCCGTAACCTCTGTTCTCTTGCTTCATGTTAAGCATAGGTATTTGGGCCTCATGTGGTATTATGCTACCCAATGTAGCCCTCGTTTTCAGAGCTGAGTCTTGCTTGAGTCTGGGGTATTATAATGCTCAGGAAAGTGCCATTACAAGATGTGGCAAAGCAGGAGTAGGCTGCCTGCAAGTACAGCAGGAAGCAGTCATTGCTCTGATAACTACAGTATGTAGGGTCCACTTTCCCTCTTGCTGCCAGCTGTTTATATAAGATGCAGGTCCAGCAAAGCTTTACCACTTCTTTACTACCAGGTTTGATGTAGATACAGGTTTTAGCTGCTAAGTTTTAATAAAAGGATTTATTACTTTTTCATTGTCTTTACTCAGTAGGATACTATACCCCATAGGAATTGAGTTATGATCATATTCTTTTCAGTTGTAATAAGCACGTTGAAAATATGTATGTCAGATTCACCATCTGCTATCTCTTCCTTCAACATGCCAATACAAAGGAAGTAAAGATAAAAGAAACACATTTATTCCCTGTTGAATATAGTGTAGCCCAGTTACGACACAACTTAAAACAATTCTCAGAAATGCTATAATGTTCATCTTGCCTTTCATCTATATTTCTTAAAGAAATGCTACTTTGCAGCTCTTAAGTAAAAATTGTCCCATAATGGGACAAGGATTTGCTTAAATGAAGAACTACTATGTGTTTTTCCAACTTAGATGTTGCATTTCTTTATCAGAGCACTAGAGCCTTAAATAGAATGGAATTGATTCCAGATACAAAACAGACATTCAGGAAAACATTAAGCAGATCTGTATGGTGTGGGACCCCTGTGAGAGCAATACTCTGAACCACAAAGAAGAATGAATCAGCATACTATCAGCCAAGGAGGCTGTTCACAGAGGTAGAATGTTGTGCATACTTCACACAGACATACCTTTCAGCATATCCAGTGAAGGACATTTAGGGGTAATGAAAAAAATATGAGTAGTCTACAACACATTTATACCATGCTGCACAGTTAGTTAGGGGTTTTAAAAGTAGCATTTAAAAACTATAACTATGTTAGCATGTATTATATTGTTAGAAATAAAAAAAATGATAATGGTAACATCCCACTAATCAGATTTTTGCTTCTGATTCAATAGTTCCATGCGCCCAGACACATACATTTCTCATCGCTAGCTGTGGGTTACGGCAAATAGATTGTAAAGACCGAACAGCCTAATGTTGCTTAAATGGATCTAGTTTAGGGTAATGATAATTTTGCATACAGTATTTCAGCTTCCCCTTGTACCGTTTACTGTATAAGCAGTCAGGGGTTGCACCTGTATATTTTGTCCTTTTTCTCCTTCAAATTTCCACACCTCCAAGAAGTTGTATTTTGAGGATTATCACACCCCACAAAGATTAATAGCAGAGCTCTGGCAAGAGATAAGAGAATCAAAGTTACACAGTGGTGATCTCTGCAAGTAGCATTGCTAACTCTGTTTTTTAGACTTTAGAGGTGGCAGACTTGATCCAACTGTTCTCAGGTCAAATTCTCAGCACCATGCTGGAGAAGGCTTTATTGCAGCGCCATTCTACCCCATAGTTATCATAACTGGAGCATGGTGGACTTGGTCATCCTCCAGGTCCTTACACATCCTGTAACAGTGAGATCTCCTTCCCAATATTCCAGTCGCCCCCCCCCCCCCCCCAACTGAAAGTTTTGGATGTTCCCATCTCCATGTTCCAGCTATTCTGGTGCATTTTTCATAAAATAAGATAAATAAAAAACCCAGCAGGGAGAATAACCTCTCATAGAGGCCACAGCAGTTTTGTAAAGGAAATTAAGAGCAAAGACCTGATCAATAGTGATTGAAGGATGTAAGAAACGGTTTGATATATTAATTTTTCAGTTCTGGGTGGCCTAGCCCTTCAACTTTTCTAACCTGTCTAATTGCTAGTTCCCCAGACGAGGTCTTGGATCACCCACAGCTATGAACACTGTGATCTGGCTGAAAAGTCAGTCTAACACGTTCATAAAAACTAAAAAATCTGTAAAAAAATAAAATTTTCAGACATGTATCCTTTCATATTTTTACTAGACCAATATAAAGGTAAAATAAAAACATGGAGTCTGGTTACCTTTATACAAAGGTCTACATCCACCTTTAAATACAAATAGGCTAGAGACATACTTACACCAACATTATCTACTGTACTGACTCATGAGCTCATATTAGAAACATATTAACATATAATTGGAGATAGCAAATACAGACATCTAGCTATGCATGGAATCTGTAGTAATTTCAGCCACTTATGACTTATGGATATTTGAGTCAGTGGTATCCCAGTAACTAACTGTGACTAATCTACATGTCTGGAAACATTCCCATCTCATTACAAGAGAGATACTATTCATTTCACAATTATAACAGGTCACTGCAACCAATATGTCTATTCTTAAAGACCTGGAAAATTGCAGGCAATGGAGTCAAAGTGTAACTATAGTCTTTTTATTTATTTGTTTACTTTATAAGCAAGTAAAAGAGATTAGCTTTATTAATGTATATAATCTTATCATGATAATTTTTTTAAAGTCTTGTTTCCATGTATAGTTTGTAATAATGCTATATAGTTACATGAATGCAGCCATATTTGTTCTTTAAATGTACAGGTGCTGATACCCGCTTAGCAGTGATGCATGGTGAGTATGTATTTTTTTGATCCTCTTACCTTACTGCATGTCTAGCAGACAAGGCTTGTCTGACTGAAATAGCAGGAGTCTTTAAGTACATAAAATACCCACAATGCTTGTGCTTGCCAAAGATAATGGTGCCTATTTATTTAAAAAAGTGTTATACTAATGCCTCTGCATTCCCAATGCTGTCACAAATAATTCCCATAATGTATCTAATATGCATATTTTCTATAATTGTTAGCTCCATCCTAGAGGCCATAATGAAGCACTTTCCTGAAATACTGCATGTAGGAATATATTGCATTATGACCACTAGAGGTTGCTGTGGATAATAGGAAATGCACATATTAACAACATTATGGGATTATTTGCAATATCTGTTTGATTGCTGAATCATTCCGACAGTGTGATTTTTTTTATAAAGAGATCCCTATGTGATCTTTAGCCTAGGCCAAGCTTGATATAAACAATTTTGCTTTTGAGGGCTTGGCCTGGTCATGGCAGGTGCAAGACGCATCTAACCTGCATTCTGCTCTGCACTCATGAGATTATAGCTCCTACAATTTATCTCCATGACTTCCAGATCCACCTACAGCCATAGGAAACAAAACGTGCAAACCGCAGCAGTTGAAGCCCCAAGCTACAGCTCAATTCAGAAATATTTAGACTGGGATAAGCTCTAGGTTTAGGTCAAACTTTCAGTCAACCAATGACCATATTTGGTCATGACACAATCCGGCATCATTTTTAGCAGGGGAGCTCTCATTCGGGGCAAAAGTTACAATTTTCTTTTTTTTTGTAAATGATTAACAAAGGGTATGGGGGGGGGCACATATCTGGGGACCCCATTATTGTAAAAGGGGCTTTCAGTCCCCTGTGTAGACCCTCACATACACTGGGCCAGGGATGTGGGGATGAGGCCCTTGTCCCTATCAAAAGGGGAACATGGTGCCTTGCCAGGAGGGAGCATGTGGCCTGGTTGGGTTTAACAAAATGGGGGGAGATACATTTTGTTTCTCTCTTTTTTTTGCCTGAACCCCCCAGCAAATTCATTCCAGACCCTATTAAGGCATGCATGCTGGCTGACATAATTGATCACATACTGCTTATATACAGTATATATATATATACACATATATATGTGTACATATTATATATACAAACTATATATTTTAGCGGCTCCCTGTAGGGTTATGCCATAATGTGCTAGTATGCACCATATACAGTATTAGCACATTATGGCAGGCTTGCCTGCTAAAGAAGCCATCCAGCACTGCAGTGTCACTGATATGGCAGGTCACGGGTGCTTCTATCTTCACCCGGTCTTCTTTATGGGTTCTGTCTCTTTGGCTGCTTAAATGGCTGGGCCATAATAAGGGCTGGAACAATTAGTCGGCATTATTGATTATAATCGATTATAGAAATAGTTGTCAACTATTTTGATAATCAATTTGTTTGTCAGCCGATTAGTTGGCATGCATACAGAATGCATTATTTGTTTACATATCAGAAAATACAGAGCAGCACCCATACAGCTCAGTACACCATCCATAAATGTCAGTATACACAGTGCACCACACATACAGCTCAGTACACCAGCTATACATACATGTCAGTATAAACAGTGCACTAAAGAATACAAAAACAAGAGAAGGGCACACCGACCTCAGCATAGAGACCAGACGGTGTCCATGTGGCCAGGATGATGCATTTCCAGGGCGAACCCTCTTCCTCATGTGCAGCACACATACAACACCATTCATACATGTCAGTAAGTGCCTGAGAACTTGTGAATGTGTGAGGAGCAATGCCTCATGGGACATGTAGTCCTGGGCAGGAGAAGTAAGTGAGTGATTCTAAAGGCAGAAGTCCTTTTACCTTGCTATAGTGGCACTCTATATTATACATTGTGGCTTGCTATAGGGGCAATCTGAAGGCAGGAGGAGCCAGAAACGCTTGTGGGGGTCCCCAGAAGAGGACTTTTAGACTAACAATTAGAAAATTAAACGAAAAATAAAAAATTTGTTTATGTATGGCCAGCATAAGTGACAGCAGGCACGGGTAGTTTGTATCAAGCTACCTGCCCGTGACAAGGGAATATGTCATGCATAATATTATATTACAATTCTGTCTGAAAATCTGCAAAAGAGTGTTTTAGGCTCCATTCACATCTGAGCGATCTGCAGCGACAGCAGCTGCTCCTTTTTTTTAGCTTTTTTTTTGTTGAGCGTTTTTGGAGCAGCACTATTCATTTGAATGGGTCTCCCTTCGCTCCATAAATGCTCCAAAAGAAGCTCATGTACCAAATCTTAGCACAGAGCCAGGAGGGTTTGTCGTCACAATTTTTCCCATGATTGTAGTGTAATTTGTTGCTCGACAATCACTGCAAAATCGCCCCACGTTTGGGGTGCCATTAAGAAATAATGGCATTGCAAAAGCATTCCACATTTTGCCGCAATTCTGGAATCCAAATCGCCTAGGTGTGACTGGAGTCATAGGTCTTTTTAAATTTGAGTCTGATGATATGTACCAGATTCAACCTCTAATAGTATGAAGGTTCTTCAAAAAGTTTCCACACTTTTTTTAACTCTATTAAAATAAAAATGTGAGGAAACTTTTTGAAGACCCCTCGTATAAACAGTATATCTCTTATGTCTATTATTCTCAAAGTGCATTAGATATCTTGTTCTCTAACCACATAGCTGGTTATTTATATTTACCACTGCATATAGATACAAATAATAAATTGTCCTTTAAACTTTACATATCAACTAAATTATACACCAAACTTTTTTTAGGTTTTCATCTGATTAATCGAAACAATAAATCGACCAACTAATCAATTATGAAAATAATACTTAGTTACAGCCCTAGCAACAATAACATCACTCCCGAATATGCACATGGGAGTCCTATCACTGCAGCACAGATCGGGGCTGTAAATGTACGCAGCGTACATTAGTTGCCAGACAAGAAGAAGCCTTTAATAGCATCTCTTCTGTCATTAATACCCTGCCTGTGAGCAAGTTTTTAAAAGTGGGTTTAATATCACTTTGAACATTATTAAAAGATCTGCTCCCAGAGATTGGTGACTACCATGTCCCATGTGGTGGTCACCAGCTACCCATGCCCTTTTTTAAACAAACGCTTGCAAATCAGCCTTGAAAAAGGACCAGAAAACAATTACAAGATTCAGCTCCCATAAACTTCAGTGGGTTCTATGGTGCACTATGTTCTGGGTCTGTGAAATTCAGGCCAATTCACTCATCACTCATAGTCGTCACAACTACCTACCTAACCTTGAGTCGCTCTGAGACTTGGTACGGTGCCTCTCGTTGTCACTCCTTGACAATTTATGCGGGCTTTGCTAACTCAGACCAAGCATCTGAAATATCCATAGCTACCATAACCAAATCTCTGCCAATCAAAACAGATTTTGCTAAAATGCTGCTCACGTTATGGACAAACTCAGTCTCTTCAGAAACAGACGTTGATAGAGCTCAACTACAAACATGATTTGGCTTCAGAAACCCTCACCTGCAGATGAACTCACAAGCCACTTATAAGGCTCGTACATGCAATCAACATTCAATAAATATAGGGTTTTCTAGCCATGCCTTGAGGAAAAATGGAAAAACGTGGTAGTCCCGGGATTCCCTGGCAATCCTGCAGATATCTGCTACAGACTTGACATAATCTCATCCACTGTACAAAACTAAATAAAGAGACATATACATTTATATATTTAAGATATATAAATCCATCTAAATTATAAATAAAAAAGCAATTAATGTGATCACCAATGATGGTAAGATTCAATTCATATATCGTGTGTACACAAATCCAAGGCACAGGTAAATCAATCACAATAATAGGTAAAGTGCTAAGTGTCCAATTTATATCATGTGTACACTAATCCAAAGCACAGGTAAATCAATCACAATAATAGGTAAAGTGCTAAGTGTCCAATTAGTGTAATTTCCAATGATGGTAGGTCTCAATTCATAATAAATGGATAAAGTTCATAAAAGTACCACCATGAGATGTAATAAATCCGTGACTAATCCACTACCTCCCCTCACATGGCACTGCAGTCGGGAGACGGACAAGAAGTTGAAGGAGAACCTTGCGGAGAGATCAGATCTTGATGACCTCACAAAAGGACTCTGAATCTCTCCCGCGTGCCTTCCAAGGGTGTGCGTGACTTGAACTCTTGACATTTTCTTGGCACACTTAATGCAACAGATCCCACAGCTGTTAAAATATTTTATTAATCAGTTTATTTATGTTCTTCTGTCTTTCTCATCTGAACCTCTCCCTCTCTCCAACCCTCTACTGTCCCTTTCAGTTGCAGCAATGTTAATTGCCACCTCACTGTCAGGGCTGGGCTCAGCCCTTCCTTCTCAGAGCTCAGGCTGCTTAGCTGTCAGTTAATTGCCATTACTCAGCATTCCACCAACAGTGACTCACCTGATGATCATATCCTGCTCATCAGTCAACCTTGCTGGCTGTTTAAACTGACTGGATCAGATCCCCTGTGCCTTCGATTTGGTCAACATATCCAGATACTCTCTGCTTTGTTTTTCTGTTAAATACTTTTGCCTGGCTGACTTACCTTCTGGCTCCTGATTCTGTTTCCTGCTTCTGACAATGCTGATCTCTGGATTCCTGATTTACTGGCTTGTTCTGACTACCCGCTCTGGCTACCGAACCCTGGCTATGTTTTGACCACGTTTATTCTGTTCGTACTATTTTATTAAAAAGTGTGATTTTTACTGCACTTCTGTCTCAGTCTGATTCATGGTTCCTGACAGTAGGTGAAGGCCATAAATTCAGAAGATGCAGGCAATCCACTTGCTGGTAATTTTTTTTCCAGATTGGATGAGCAAGATTACCGCTTAGATCAGTTTGCCATAGCATTACAGACGCTCCTGTTTGGCACTGCTCACCTAGATCTTCCCACTGCGGCTGTTCTGGTACAACCTGTTTTGCAGACCGTTCATGCTGCTGCTCTAGTCTCTGGGCAGGCACTCGCCTTGAATATTACATCTATAAAAGGTGTGTCTGGTTCCGCTCTGCTTCCTCAGTGATTTGGGGGCAATACAGTGCAGGCTTTCTGATTTCTTTGCTTTCTGAAAGAGCTTTGGCCTGGGCAAACCCTCTATAGGAGACGCAAAAACCCGTCGTCCTGAGTTACCCAGAGTTTATGGCTTCCTTTAACCGCTTCCCCACCGCGCGCCGTCTTTTCACGACGGCAGTGGGGGAACGCTGCGCGAATCGCCGTAAATAAGCGGCGATTCGCAATTGGCCACCAGGGGGCGCGCGCGCGCACCCGCCGCACTCCTGGGGAGTGTGCCCGCAGCTCGGGCAGACCCGATGTCCGCCGGCGAGCCACGATGAGCGGCAAAAGAGAAAGAACGGGGAACCGCCGATGTAAACACGGCAGTTCCCCGCCCTGTCAGTGGGGCATGAGAGATCTACTGATCCCTGTTACTGGGATCAGTTAGATCTCTCATGCCCATGTTAGCCCAACCCCCCCACAGTAAGAACACACCCAGGGAACACTATTAACCCCTAGCTCTCCCCCTGCAGGTTAACCCCTTCACTGCCAATGACATTTATACAGTAATCAGTGGACATTTAAATTTCTGATCGCTGAATAAATGTCATTGGTCCCAAAAAAGTGTCAAAATGTTCTGACATGTCCGCCCCGATATCGCAGTACCGCTAAAAATCGCAGATCGCCGTCATTACTAGTAAAAAATTAAAAAAAAATAAAAACCCCAGAAATTAATTCTCATCATCCGTAAACGCGGCCACTTTTGCGCAAACCAATCAATAAACGCCAATTGCAATTTTTTTATCGCAAATATGAGGAATTATATAAATCGGCCAAAAACGGTGAAAAAAATGTTTTTTTATATTTTTTTTTTGGATTTGAATCTTAGCAAAAAGTAAGAAATTTGGGTTTTTTTGCAAAATGGTCGCTCTTCTTTTGTTTATAGCGGCGATCAGAAATGACGCAGAGGCGATCAAATACCACCAAAAGAAAGCTCTATTTGTGGGAAAAAAAGGACGCAAATTTTGTTTGGGTACAACGTCGCACGACCGCGCAATTGTCAGTTAAAGCGACGCAGTGCCGAATCGCAAAAAGTGCTCTGGTCCTAAAGCTGCAAAACCTTCCGGGGCTGAAGTGGTTAAAAGGGTATTTGACGCTCCTGCCTGCTCTACTTCTGCTGCCAATAGCTTCATGCCCATCAAACGAGTACGAGAACTGTTGCCGATTACATCATTGAATTCCGTACTCTGGCAGCAGAGGTTGCTTGGAAGAATGAGGCCCTCAAGGATGCTTTTTCTCAAGGTCTCTCGGATAACATAAAAGATGAGATAGCAGCCCAAGACATACCTACTGTGCTGGAGAAGTTGATCACGTTTGCCGTTCTCATTGACTCCAGACTCCGAGGGAGACCTTCCTTTAAGGAGCGTTTGCGAAAGCCTCCTGTACATTTGGCTCCGAGCTTTGCAGTCCCACCCTTGCCTCCCTCACCTCCCATGCCTCCTGGTACTAAGTTGACCAGTGAAGTAGAACCCAGGCAGTTGGGCTTTACATGTCTCTCTGAGGATGAGAGGGCCTTTAAGAGAAGGGAGAGATTGTGCCTTTATTGTGGCCAGGCAAGTCACTTTTTGAAGTCTTGTCCTACCCATCCAGGAAATGCCTGCACCTTGAGGTCCTGTAGGGGACAGACCTTAGGTGGTGTTGCTTCATCCCCAGTTATTCTGAAGGATAAGGCCTTGAGTCATCCATCGAGATACAGGCTCTAATCAACTCTGGGGTTGCAGGCCTGTTTATAGATGGTGCCTTTGTGTCTAAGCACTCGATTACGCTGCAGCTTCGTGCCACTCCACTTGCCAATGAGGCTATTGATGGGAAACCTCTACAGCCTGCCCATGTGACTCATGAGACTGCTCTGTTGACCATGGCCGTAGGGGGTCTTCATCATGAGATAATCCAATTCTAAGTCATTTTCTCACCTCATTTCCCGGTGGTTATTAGTTATCCTTGGTTACAGAGGCACAACCCCTCTTTTGACTGGCTTCGTACTGAGGTTCTTTCCAGATCGCCACAATGCAGTAAGACATGTTTTCAGAAAGTGGCTAAGGTCTTGTGCACCTCTTCACTCTCCTTCCTGCCAGGGGAGTATTGCAAATTAAGAATGCTTATCCGATTCCGTTGATTACGGAGCTATTTGACCGCCTCAAGGGAGCAACAGTTTTCACAAAGCTTCATCTGAGAGGAGCATACAATCTCGTGAGGATCAAGGAGGGCGATGAATGGAAAACTGCATTTAATACCTGGAGCCCGTAATGCCATTTGGTCTTTGCAATGCTCCGACAAATTTTCAGGAATTCATCAATGATGTCCTTTGAGATTTGTTGCAGCAATGTGTGGTGGTTTATCTCGACGATATCCTCATATATTCCAAGTCCTTGGAGAGTCACCACACAGATGTCCGCCATGTGCTTCAGAGGCTGAGAGATAATAACCTGTATTGTAAATTGGAGAAGTGCGAGTTCCATCATGAACAGGCTAAATTCCTAGGTTATGTCATTTCCACTGCTGGTTTTTCAATGGACCGAGAGAAACTATCGGCAGTTCTATAGTGGCCCGACCCATGGGTTTACGTCCACTACATCATTTTCTTGGTTTTGCCAATTATTATTTTTTTTTAATCAAGTTTTTATTATTTTCCTTTTTTTCCAATAACAACACAAACAGCAGAAATCATAACATTCAAAAATACAAAATACATTCCCCCAAAACAGAGGAAAAAAAACAAAAAAAAATGCACCATATTTTCCTATCCATATATGTACTTAATTATATATCTTTCCCAGATAGTTCTTTAGAACTGTTACTTATAACCCCTTGTCACTTCAAACTTAATATTATTCACCCTCTTTCCTACTTGGTTCTAATAGAGATAAAGCATTCTTAGCTTAAATATATCAATTTAGACTTGTCATAAAAATGTATGTATACACACATCTTTAGTATTTTTCTTTCTTCTCTTTTTCTCTCCTTTCCCCCTACAATACTTCATCTCGGTTACCATTAGTCTTTATTTCTTCTACTAACCTAATTACTCAGCTAAATACCAGCATTAGATGCTATCCACCAAAACCAAATGTTTTGCAACTTTTTGGGGCTTCTCTTGTGTCTATATGCCAGTTTCTCCCAGTTAAGATTACGATTAATAGCTTCAGTCCATTGTGTTTTTGTTGGTGAGGAGTTTGATATCCATTTTTGTAATATTAATTTATGGGCCATATACATTGATCTTATCCACATCTCATGCATTTTTATTGGAAGGATGTCCCCTGGCATAATTCCCAGCAATGCTATTTTTGGATTTGGCTGTACTTGTGTAGAGCATAGTGTATTTAGGGTATCAAATATACTCTCCCAATAACAAAATAGTTTGGGACAATGCCACAAGATGTGTATAAAAGTGTACCTGTATCATGAATACATCTTGGGTAGAGTTGAGTGAACCCGAACTGTAAAGTTCGGGTTCGTACCGAACTTTGCGGTGTTCGGGACCCGAACCCGAACTTTTGAAAAAAAGTTCGGGTTGGGGTTCTGTTATTTTTTTCCCGCTTGTTGAATAGCTGCAGGGCAGCCAATTAACAAGCGTTTCACTGGTTTACCCTTAGAAGCCATCACAGCCATGCCTACTAATGGCATGGCTGTGATTGGCCAGTGCATCATGTAACCCAGTCTCTGTATGAGCTGGAGTCACGTAGTGCTGCATGTCATATGCTCTCAGGCTAGTGTAGGGAGAGGATGCTGCTGGTGCTGTAAGGGACAGATTATTGTTACTTCCCTATCCCCATTTCTTTGTAGGGCACTTGTCCTACTCTTACCCCCACTTTTCTTCCTTTTGCAGCCCTCTAGCACTTTCCAGGACTTTTTTACAGCCATTTTTGTGCCCAAAAGTTTGGGTCCCCATTGATTTCAATGGGGTTCGGGGTCAAGTTCAGACCGAACCTGAACCCGAACTTTTCCGCGAAAACCAGAACCCGAACATCCAGGTGTCCACTCAACTCTAATCTTGGGCAATTTGATGTAGTTGCTTTGCCCCAAGAATATAACTTTAGAGGGGTATAATAAGATCTGTGCATAATAAATAATTAGGTCAAACACTGAGATGAGGACAGGGATGCTGTAAATAAATTCTTCAAAGCTTGCTCCCATTCCTCCTCGCTAAGAGTCTCCAAATCTCTACACCATCGCCATCAACTGCCCACTTGTGTTTTTGTTCCCTCTATCCTTTGTAAGGAAGAATATATATCTCCAATATTTTTTGCCAATGTTTGCCAATTGTTAAGGAAAGTTTATTCATAGCTTTTCGTCTCTGGTCAAACCCCTGACTGATATGACCAGAATTGGTTTCCAGATTTCTTTAAAGCCTCTAAGAGTCTCTCAAGGCTTCTCTCTGGCTCCAGTTCATACCAGTCTCACTTCACCTTTGGGTGACAAAATTCTAGCTACTTAGATGCATTCTCCTCCCTTGTGACCGCTGCTTTGTCCCTGAAAGTCTCTGCATTGCTGTGTTCCAGACTTACCATTCTCCCAAGGCTGCTGGCCACCCAGGGAATAATCAACTCATTTGGGCTATTTCCCAACAATTCTGGTGGCCTAGTCTTCGAGCTGATGTAGCCGGTTTTGTAGCTGCTTGTTCCACGTGTGATCAGAGTAAGACACCACAACACCTTCCAGTGGGCCTCCTACAACCCATACCCAATGGATAGAGACCTTGGACTCAACTGTCTATGGATTTTATTATGGAGTTACGCAACTCCCAGGGCAACACAGTTATCCTTATGGTGGTTGACCGGTTCTCCAAAATGTCACATTGCAATCCACTTAAGAAGTTGCCCACGTCCAAAGAACTGGCATCTATTTTACTCTAAAAATCTTTTGCTTACATGGGCTATCCAGGGTTATCGTCTCGGACAGGGGTAGCCAGTTTGTGTCCAGGTTTTGGCAAGCCTTTTGTGCACAGTTGGGAATTCAGCTTTACTTCTCTTCTGCGTATAACCTACAGTCCAATGGGACCACAGAACAAGCCAACCAGTCCTTGGAAGAGTTTCTACAGTGCTATATTTCTGACCACCATAACAACTGGTCAGACCTCTTACCTTGGGCAGAGTTTGCTCACAATAGTGCCGTTAATACCGCTTCCCGATTGTCTCCGTTTATGACAAATTATCATTTCCAACTATCCATGTTGCCTGACTAATTTGTTCCTCAGAGAATTCCTGCATTAGAGGAGCATCTCCCTGGTCTTCGGTCTACTTGGGTACAGGTCCAAGAGTCCTTGGGACGTGACAATGACAGGTACAGACTCCACGCTGACTGCAGACGCCTACCTGCGCCTTCTTACCAAGTTGGGGAGAGGGTCTGCCTGTCATCTTGCAATCTTCAACTCCGTGTTCCCTCACTGAAGCTGGCACCACGGTTTATTGGGCCTCTCCACATTCTCCATAAGATCAACCCAGTGGTTTACACTTTGGACCTTCCTTCTAATATGCGTATTTCAAATGTATTCCATGTCTCCTTATAAAAACCTTTGGTATGCAACCGCTTCATCACCTCGGTACCATATCCCCACCCAGTTCAGGTTGAGAACCAAGAGGAGTATGAAATACAATCTATCATTGACTCCTGTAGGTTCCGTGGGAGCATATATAGTACCTGGTTCATTGGAAAGGGTTTGGTTTGGAGGAGCACTCTTGGGTCTCATCCTCAGACGTACATGCTCCTGTCCTCCTTCGTGCTTTCCATGGATGTTTTCCCCTCAAACCTGGTGGCCCCCTGAGGGGGAGGGGTAATTGAGGAGGGGGTACTGTCAGGGCTTGGCTCAGCCCTTCTTTCTCAGAGTTCAGGCTGCTCAGCTGTCGGTTAATTGACAGTACTCATAGTTCCACAGTGACTCACCTGATGACTATATCCTGCTCGTCAGTCAGCCTTGCTGGCTATTTGAACTGACTGGATCAGATCTTCTGTGCCTTTGCCTTGATCAACATATCCAGATACTCTCTACTGTGTTTTCCTGTTAAATACTTTTGCCTGGCTGACTTCCCTTCTGGTTCCTGATTCCATTTGCTCCTTCTGCCTATGCTGATCTCTGGATTCCTGTTTTGCTGGCTTGCTCTCACTACCCGCTCTGGTTACAGTGTAGCACATACCTATGTTCAAGCCCAGAGAAGGTATCTGATGCAGTCCCCAGCCAATAGCATCCTGTGACTTGTCCCACATTTGATTGGGCTAGCCCAGGAGGAAACTGAAGGGAACCTGTGCTGCCGCAGTTTGATATCTATATCACACAAGGGTAGACAAGGATGGCACAGTGGTGTAGTGGATAGCACTTTCGCCTAGCAGCAAAAAGGGTCACTGGTTCGAATCCCAACCACGACACTACCTGCCTGGAGTTTGCATGTTCTCCCTGTGCCTATGTGGGTTTCCTCCAGTTTCCTCCCACACTCCAAAGACATGCTGGTAGCAAAATACCTAGTATATGCATGAATGTGAGTTAGGGACCATAGATTGTAAGCTCCTTGAGGGTAGGGACTGATGTGAATGTAAATATATATGTAAAGCACTGCGTAAATTGACAGTGCTATATAAGTACCTAGAATAAAAATAAATAAATAATAATAAATACCAAGCAACAAAATGTAACTGAGTGCTGGTGCACACTGCAATCCAGAAGCTATGGCATCTTTACTTTCCTGCTCCTAGTCACAATTTGTCTTCTTGTGGTTGACCCTGACCCCCCCCCCCCCTCCTCAATGTTGTGCTGAGGGTTATTGCTTGCAATGACATTTGCTGAGTGTTATTATTCTGCTGTGGGTTATTGCTGGTCCCAACACTTGTTGTGGGTTATCGCTGCTGGCTCTGACATATGATGGCAGTTAATACTGTTGACATTGACACATATTTGGGGCTCTCTCTTGGGGTTACCGTTGTCTGTCCTGACATTTTTTGGGGGTTATTGCTGGTCCTGACATAGGCTGGGAGTAATTGGTTCTAGTGACACCCCTAAACCACACCCCTTTAAGTCATGTTCAATACTCAGCGCAATGAAAACCATGCCCACTTTTTGCATTGTCTTTTGCTCAACCAATGGGATCCAACTTGTGATATTGCTCATAGGCCCAATGCTTCAGAAATGCAAGCTTGCAAGATGACAGGCATGAGAGTGGCCTGCTATTATCCCTCAGCGGTGGTGTCTGATCCTTATACCGGCTCTTCTGGAGTGTCTACAGTATGATCTTCCTGCTTATGGCAGTGGCTGCACAGGCTTTACAATGGACACATCACAGGTGATGTTGAGCTTTCTCATATGTGTGCCCTCTGTATCCACACTTGTGAGTGCAATGTTTACTGTCTATTTTATGTGCACTATTTTAATAAAGGTATTGCTGCATTATATACAGTATCTCACAAAAGTGAGTACACCCCTCACATTTTTGTAAATATTTTATTCTGTCTTTTCATGTGACAACACTGAAGAAATTACACTTTGCTACAATGTAAAGTAGTAAGTGTACAGCTTGTATAACAGTGTAAATTTGCTGTCCCCTCAAAATAACTCAACACACAGCCATTAACTACTGGCAACAAAAGTGAATACACCTCTAAGGCCACTTTCACACTGGGGCAGTATCGGTAAAGCGCCGCTATTAGGCCAGTACAGGGGTGCTTTTAATCCCCCTGAAGGGGTTAAAAGCAACAGCGCAAGGGGCTTCCAGAGCGGTATTCAGCTGCTTCGGAAGCTCTGGCCATTCATTTCCATGGCAGGGGCAGTGGAGGAGCAGTGTATACACTGCTCACTGCACCGCCCCAAAGATGCTTCTTTTTTTTTTTTTTCTGTCCTGCAAGCGCACCGCCCCAGTGTGAAAGCACTCAGGCTTTCACACTGGTGAGACAGGAGAGGCAGCCTTCAGGCACTTTACAGGTGCTATTTTTAATGCAAAAGCCCCTGAAAAACGCCTCAGTGTTTAAGTGGTCTAAGTGAAAATGTCCAAATCTGGCCCAATTAGCCATTTTCCCTGACACGTTAGTGTTACAAAGTTTCAAGTGTGAATGAGGAGCAGGTGTGTTAAATTTGGTGTTATTGCTCTCACTCTCTCAGACTGGTCACTGGAAGTGCAACATGGCACCTCATGACAAAGAACTCTCTGAGGATCTGGAGCACCTGAAAAAAAGAATTCTTGCTCTACATAAAGATGGCCTAGGCTATAAGAAGATTGCCAAGACCCTGAAACTGAGCTGCAGCACGGGGGCCAAGACCATACAGCGGTTTAACAGGACAGGTTCCACTCAGAACAGGCCTCGCCATGGTCTACCAAAGAAGTTGGGTGTATGTGTTCAACGTCATATCCAGAGGTTGTCTTTGTGAAATAGACGTATGAGTGCTACCAGCATTGCTGCAGAGGTTGAAGGGGTGGGGGGTCAGCCTGTCAGTGCTCAGACCATACGCCGCACACTGCCTCAAATTGGTCTGCATGGCTGTTGTCCCAGAGGGAATCCTCTTCTAAAGATGATGCACAAGAAAGCCCGCAAATAGTTTGCTAAAGACAAGCAGACTAAGGACATGGATTGCTGGAACCATGTCCTGTGGTCTGATGAGACCAAGATAAACTTATTTGGTTCAGATGGTGTCAAGCCTGTGTGGCGGCAAACCATTTGAGGAGTAAAAAGACAAGTGTGTCTTGCCTACAGTCAAGCATGGTGGTGGGAGTGTCATGGTCTGGGGCTGAATGAGTGCTGCCGGCACTGGGGAGCTACAGTTCATTGAGGGAACCATGAATTCCAACATGTACTGTGACATACTGAAGCAGAGAATGATCCCCTCCCTTCGGAGACTGGGCTGCAGGGCAGTATTCCAACATGATAAAGACCCAAAACACACCTCCAACACGACCACTGCCTTGCTAAAGAAGCTGAGGGTAGAGGTGATGGACTGGCCAAGCATGTCTCCAGACCTAAACTCTATAGAGCATCTGTGGGGCATACTCAAACCAAAGGTGGAGGAGCACAAGGTCTCTAATATCCACCTGCTCTGTGATGTCATCATGGAGGAGTGGAAGAGGATACCAGCGACAATCTGCGAAGCTCTGGTGAACTCCATGCCCAAGAGGGATAAGGTAGTGCTGAAATATAATGATGGCCATACCAGATATTGACACTTTGGGCCCAATTTGGACATTTTCTCTTAGGGGTGTACTCACTTTTGTTCCCAGCGGTTTAGACATTAATGGCTGTGTGTTGAGTTATTTTGAGGGGACAGCAAATTTACACTGTTATACAAGCTGTATACTTGCTATTTTACATTGTAGCAAAGTGTCATTTCTTCAGTATTACATGAAAAGATAGAATAAAATATTTACAAAAAATGTGAGGGGTGTACTCACTTTTGTGAGATACTGTATCTCTTTGCGAAAAAACACAAGGGAGGGCGCCTCTAAGTGCAGTAAGCTAAGTTCATTTAATGAAAAGACCAGATTAAAAACACTCACATTGGTTTAAAAACAGTGGGCAATATCGGCTGATCCCATGGGGAGAAAAACGCCGTCACTCTCAGGGTGTCCAAGTAGTACTGAGCCGGAAGGGGAGTCCTCCGTCCGTTCGTCCGTCCGTCACCGCGCCTGGATGTACATGCCGGCACGCACGGTGACTAAAGCGAGGCTTGGAGCGCGGCTGCAATGGAGTCCTGGGATTTTTTTCTCATTATAGTTCTATTGGACCGTGGGACCCGGGTCCATACTTCGCGGGCTGCCCTCAGTGCTTCCCCTTGGACTGGTTCATACACCACTTCACGCATCCCCCTGTGTATATGGTTTGATGTACATATATGTGTATAGTTTCCCACTTGTGCCCTTTCTCCTTATCCTTCCCTTCCACCCTCTCATGTCAGTTGGCCCATTGTTGCAGTCACCATATACATTTTATGCACCCTGGTTCATACTGTATGCCTCGACCCATTTGCGCATTGTCACTTGCCTTTTTTTTTTTTTTTGTATCTCTTTGCGTCCTTTTTTACCCTCCTCTTCAACAATAATAGGTATATACATGTTTCCTCAGCCATAACAATGCTCCATAAAAGGAAACAAATGCCCACATAATCTCTAGTTCTAGTACTTTGCTCCATAATACTTGACACTGCAGGGGCTCGTTTGCCCCCTCAAAGTCCAATCCCAAGGAACACCACGTTTCCCATGAAAATGTAAAAAAATCATTTTTTGCCGTTTTTTTTTGGGGGGGGGGGGGGGTTCACTTGCTTGTTTAGTCCAGGGGTAGAGGATTAAGGTGTAAATAATTACCTTACTCCTCACACCAGCAGGCTCTCTCCACAGCTACGAACAATCCCCAACAGCTGCTCTGTAAGCTGAAGCCAGCTCTGGTTGCACTCCAGCCTCCTATATGAATTATTGTCCCTGTATTGTACATGAGGATGCCAGGTCTCTCCCCACAGACTGGAGCTTTGGAAGGGGTAGAGTGCCAGTGGAGCAGGGAGACAGGTAGAAGAACTGTACACCACATACCTGGTAGATTGGTTCTACAATGCCTCTCAAAAGAACTAACGATATGTTCAAGTAATTTATTCCTGAGCTAAAAATCATGTTGATCCCATCACATACACATGTTCTAACTCTCGTACCCTCTTAGAACACCCACAAATCTCCAAAGATACTTCTGGCTTTAATGGGCAAAAACAATTTCCCACTGGGCAAGGACAACCTAGCATACCCTACATGGGACCATTCCTTGACCCTAAGGCTAAAAGGCCCTCTCAAAAGATTGAACACAATGGGGTTGACTTACTAAAACTGGAGAGTGTAAAATCTGGTGCAGCTGTGCATAGTAGCCAATCAGCTTCTAACTTCAGCTTGTTCGATTAAGCTTTGACAAAGAATCAAGGAAGCTGATTGGTTTCTATGCAGAGCGGTAACCAGATTTTGCACTCTTCAGTTTTAGTACATCAACCCCAATGTCTCTAGAAGCCTTAACCACTTCAGCACCGGAAGGATTTCACCCTTTAGGACCAGAGCACTTTTTGCGATTCGGCACTGTGTTGCTTTAACTGACAATTGCGCGGTCGTGCTACGTTGCACCCAAACAAAATTTGCTTCCTTTTTTTCCCACAAATAGAGCTTTCTTTTGGTGGTATTTGATCACCTCTGCGTCATTTTTGATTGCTGATATAAACAAAAAAAAGCGACAATTTTGCAAAAAAAAACTATTTTTCTTACTTTTTGCTAAAATACAAATCCAAAAAAAAATATATATATATCTAAAAAAACAAAATGTATTCATCGGTTTTGGCCGATTTATATTCTTCCTCATATTTGTGGTAAAAAAAAAAAAATCACAATCAGCGTTTATTGATTGTTTTGCGCAAAAGTTTCCACATTTACAAACCATGAGAATTAATTTCTGGCGTTTTTACAATTTTTTTTTTTTACTAGTAATGTCGGCTATCAGCGATTTTTATCGGGACTTTGATATTGGGGCGGACATGTTGGACATTTTTTACACTTTTTTGGGACCAATGACATTTATATAGTGATCAGAAATTTAAATATCCACTTATTACTGTGTAAATGTCATTGGCAGTGCTTTTTGCTAAAATACAAATCCAAAAAAAAAAAAGAAATCTAAAAAAAACTAATTTATTCAGTTTTGGCCGATTTATATTCTTCCTCATATTTTTGGTAAAAAAAAAATTGCGATTGGCATTTATTGATTGGTTTGCGCAAAAGTTGCCGAGTTTACGAATGATGAGAATTCATTTCTAGGTTTTTTTGTTTTTTTTTACTAGTAATGGCGGCAATCTGTGATTTTTAGCAGTACTGCGATATTGCGGCGGATATGTTGTACCATTTTGACACTTTTTTGGGACTATTGGCATTTATATAGCGATCAGTGCTATGAAAATGCAATGATTACTGTGTAAATGCCATTGGCAGTGACGGGGTTAACCTGGAGGGGGAGCTCTAAGGGTTAACTGTGTTCCCTCAGTGTGTTCTAACTGTATGGGGGCTGGGCTGGCAGGAGAAGGGGAGTGATCACGGCTTCCATATACAGGAAGCCTGTGATCACAGCCCTTCCCCCTCTGTCAGAACGGAGATCCGTGTTTACATACACGGACCTCCGTTCTCTCACTGCGATGGGAGCCATCGTGGGTAGCTGGCGAAGATCGAATCCGCCCTACACGCTCCCTGGCCCCCCCGGAAAACAGTGAGTGCGCGAGCGCGCCCCCGGCGGCGCGCGCGCTCACGATACTAGTTATTGTGGCCACTGTCAGGTGACGGCGGTTTGTGATAACGAGCCACTTTGCCGCCGTCAATCCACGGCGGGCGGGCGGTCCGCAAGTGGTTACAGCATTACTACCTACGGCCATCTTGAATAAGGGTGATTCATGTAGCATTTTCTTCTTGGAATCCATCTGCCCCTATCTCAAGCATGCAGACAGCATGCTTACCTGAGAAAGCTTCTTCTACTCTCCTCCAGATGAAAGAAAAAAAAAATTCCCATGAAGACTAATACAATGTATGACATAATTTTGGCCTAGGCCAGAAACCTGTTGGCAACTGAAGAAATGTAAAAAAAAAAAGTTTAAAACAATATATTATACCTTCCTATCTATTTATCTATTTTAGCAACATAAGGATTTAAAAAGTTAATGTTGATTGAGAGAATTTAGTTCCGTTTTAAAGTGGTATTAAACCCAAAACGTAATATATTTCAGCTTACCAATCATTAGATTTGATGTCTGCATTCGTTTTCTTTGCTAGGCTTTTTTCACCTGGTGATCCGGCCATTAGTACACCTTCTGTATTAGAATGCCCCCACACTGGGTGAATGAGCACAAGGGGCAGTAGGAGCCAATCAGACTCTGCCCATACACGTTTACTAATAGTGAATTACTCAGAGGATAAAAAGCAGAGTGAGCATAAGGATGATTTCATTAGTGTTCCTCTTCTCCTTCATTATTCAATCATCAGGCATTAGACTGGCAGTGTGGTCTTGACCACGTTATGCTGTTGATTCAAGGAACTTCGAGGGTATGGTTTTAATGTCCGGCAGGAATGCCTGGTTGACAAAGCTTTGGTAATGTCTGTCACCTTCAGAAAGGAGGCCACTGAAACATTGGTGGATTTGATGATTTCCTTAATCCCTAATTCCCTAAAAAAATGGATCTTGTTCCTTTAAAGTATGAATAACAGCACAGTCCTTGTGCTGTGTAATTTGGCCCTTTGTGTCACCTGAAATACCTGGCTGATCCTGCCTGGTTCTGCCCTCCACTCTGTAAACTGACCATGGTTTATCATGGCTGCTGAGCTCTGACACCATGGACAGTTTATGTGCCTCCGTCATCCGCAGCTCTCCTGTCCTCCTCTGTCTTCCTCTCCCCCCTCTCTCCCTACCTGTCAGCTCTGTGTCAGGGACTGCCCCTCACCTCCTGCTGAAATAACTTGCTAATTGTCAGACAATCCCCTGTCTTCCATAATGCAATGTGCCCACTGTATATGCTTTATTAAAAAAGTGCCTCTGTATAACTTATTTCTTAACACTGATCGGGCTCATGTGACTGGCCACCTCTCTCCTCCCAACTGACATCAGCAGGGGATTCTCGGCCCCTCCCACTGTAGCTGTCAGATTGGGAGAGGCGGCCTGTCACGTGAGCGCCGATTGGCGCTAGGAAATAAGGTATACAGAGGCATTTTTTTAAGGATGCATTGCATTATGGAATACAGGGAACTGATCATCTGAAAATTAACAAGTGGGTTTATTTATTCATTTCAGGTACTTATATAGCGCCGTCAATTTACACAGCGCTTTGCATATACATTGTACATTCAGATCAGTCCCTGCCCTCAAGGAGCTTACAATAAAAGGTCCTTAACTCACATTCATACATACACATACTAGGGCCAATTTAGACAGGAGCCAATTAACCTACCAGCATGTCTTTGTAGTGTGCTTATAACCACTTTAACCTATTGATGTGGTGGCCATTTTTTGCACTTTGGACCACAAAGCTGACAGCATGGAATTGCAGATCCTAATGAGGGTTAAACAGTAGCCATGTAAGTATTTCAGCTACATGTTTAACCATTTGTTACATAGTAAGGTTGAAAAAAGGCACCAGACCATCCAATTCAACCTGTGGTGTATGAGAGTGCTTGTGTTTATGTCAATAGTAAATTGTATATCTCTGTATGTTGTAATCATTGAGATGCCCATCTAATAGTTTTTTTTTTAACTATCGATGCTACCTGCTGATACCAATGGTTGTGGAAGAGAATTCCACATCCTTAACGCTCTGACAGAAAAGAATCCCCTATGCAGTTTAAGCTTAAACCGCTTCTTTTCCAATTTCAGTCACTGGCCGAGTGTCTTTTTAAATTCCCTTTCACTGAAAAGTGTTTTCCCTATGCTAGGGTCACCAGTATGGTATTTGTATATCGCTATCATATTCCTTCTTGAGCGTCTCCTCTCCAGAGAGAATAAGTTCAATGCTTGTAGTCTTTCCCCATAGCTGAGATCCCCCAGTCGCTTTATTAGCTTTGTTGCCCTTCTCTGAACTCTTTCCAGTTCCAGGACATCCTTTTTGAGGACTATTGCCCAGAACTGGACGGCATACTCAAGATGCGGCTGGACCAGAGTCTTGTAGAGTGGGAGATTTGCTTGATGTTCTGCTTTAACTGTCCTGACACTGTTAGTTTAAAGCTTACAGTTTAACCGCTTGCCGACGGCTGATCGGCAAATGACGGCGACAAAGTGGCTCTGTAACGCGAATCGCCGTCATACGACGGCGGCCGCGATACAGAGCCACTGTGAGCGCGAGCGCGCCGCCCACTGTGTTCGGGGGGGGCCAGGGAGCGGGTGCGGCGGCTTTGATTGCCGCCGGCCACCCGCGATGCCCCCCCAGGAGTGAAGGAGCGGAGGTCCGTGTAAGTAAACACGGACCTCCGCTCAGTGTGAGGGGGAAGGGCTGTGATCACAGCCTTCCTGTACGTGAAGGCTGTGACCACTTCCCTTCCCCAGCTAGGGCAGTCCCCCCACAGTTAGAACACGCCCAGGGAACATAGTTAACCCTTAGCGCGCCCCCTGCAGGTTAACCCCTTCACTGCCAATGCCAAATGACACAGTAATCAGTGCATTTTTATAGCACTGATCGCTGTATAAATGCCAAAAAAGTGTCAAAACGTTCCGACATGTCCGCCCCAATATCGCAGTACCGCTAAAAATCGCAGATCGCCGCCATTACTAGTAAAAAATAAAAATAAAATAAAAACCCCAAAAATGAATTCTCATCATCCGTAAACGCGACCACTTTTGCGCAAACCAATAAATAAACGCCGATTGCGATTTTTTTTTATCGCAAATATGAGGAAGAATATAAATCGGCCAAAAACGGTGAAAAAAAATGTTTTTTTATATTTTTTTTTTTGGATTTGTATTTTAGCAAAAAGTAAGAAATTTGGGTTTTTTTGCAAAATTGTCGCTCTTCTTTTGTTTATAGCGGCGATCAGAAATGACGCAGAGGTGATCAAATACCACCAAAAGAAAGCTCTATTTGTGGGAAAAAAAGGACGCAAATTTAGTTTGGATACAACGTCGCACGACCGCGCAATTGTCAGTTAAAGCGACGCAGTGCCGAATCGCAAAAAGGGCTCCGGTCCTAAAGCTGGAAATCCTTCCGGGGCTGAAGTGGTTAAGTCAAACCAAGTTTAGGATAAAGTGGAGAAGGATTAGACCCTCCTTCCATTTTTTATTGCTCACTTCCTGTCCCATTGACAATGGTTTCAACTGACAGGAAGTAGGGGAAATATCAATCAGGGACAAGACAAAAATAAAAATCTATTGGGGGTTCTAGCCTTTTCTACTAAAGAAGAACATTTTTATTTCTGTATGTGTTATTGGAGAGTTTCTCACACTTCCTGTCTGGTAAACCTGTCAGCAAGACAGAAAACGGGGATAAATCTCTTAATAGAGCCCCTAAAAGCAGTAAAAGGCTGGCAGAGATTCAAACCTGCCACAATCTAAAGATAAGAAAAATGTTTTGTCTGAACACTCTACAAACCAATACAGCATATAAAGAAGGGGTGACCACGTACCGTAATCCTCCATGTACACTTGCTATTAGGTGGGTAAACTCCAGGAAATCCTTCACTTCCCAGTAGACCACTTTCTCCGGTTAGATTTCCACCACAGGAAAAATGATGCCTGTACAGAAGAGAATGTAGTTGCGTTCAAGTCATTAAAGTAACCAGCATTGACAGAGAAAAGTCAAGCGTTAAGTGCAATAACACCCTTTTTGTGGTGAGAAAACACTCGAGAACATATTGGCTAATTGAATACATGAAAAGTGCAATGACAATATACTTATGCACCATCTATAGCAGCCAGTCAGATTTCACATTTCAGAACTGTTTACATCAGCCTGTGTATTGGAAATGATTACTGCACTTTGCCCATTGTACATTCTACCTCTCTATACCAAGTATGCCGAAAATCAACATCTGCTCTGCATAGCAGAGATGACTACTACATTTCTATGATCTGCAGCTATACATTATATTGACTGATGTGGAAATCAGCCAATAAATGGAAATTAGAATGATGAAGAATTGAAAACAAATGAGTCAGACAAACATAAGTTGCAGCTTTGGATGAATGGTAGAAAATGGTGTTCAGCCACTCACAGGTTAACAACCCTAGAATTCAGGTATGTAATGGGGCATTACTTTAAATGTATATTTAATATTCTTTAAATAAATAAATATCACTGAAATCCATGTGAAGAAAGACTGATCAGGTCAGAATACAGTGTCATGTTTGCTTTGGCTCCAAACGGTCTTTGGAGAATGGGCAGATATTGGATATTTTATTGCACAAAGGCTGACAAACTTGGCAAGTCTATATAAACATTTAATCATCTCAATTCATGGGAAAAACAGGGTAGGTTGATTTACGTATGATTTAAGCTCAGTTTTCTGTCTTAGTATGAGCAAGAAGAGCTGTCACTGTGACCATATGTCATTGTACACAGCGTAGGATGTCAGACATAAAAAACACAGCCACCTGGGATCTCATAAAACTAAGGCATATTGGTCTTAGGTTTCCTTCAGTCAACTGGATGTAAAATGCACATTTTTCTATGAAATCTGTCCATAAACTTCTAGTGAACTGTCGTATAAATTGATGGCCAGATCAAGACCTATAAACATGATACAATTTATGGGGCTCTAGGACATCTTTATCTATGTCAAGATCAATGAAGTTCAAATTATTTTGTGTGCTTGGCAGTTCCAATACATCTAACACAAACGCATTCAGTAAAGTCCATGTCAGGTCTGGACCTGAACCTGGGACCGCTGCTCTGTCTGACAATGACTCTGCTTGCTGAGCCACCTGGAATGCTGGATAGTTCTCTGGACAATTCCTTGAATTATCCTGCCTTAAATCCAGTTGGTCTTGAATCTTGAACTCTTTACTTCTCCCATGAACTTCCTGATTTAGCCCATGTCTCTGCACTTCCTGTTTGCCAGATTATTGTGCTCCCTACAGCCAATATCTCCCTTTTGTCTCTACTGCTGCGGTCTGTATTTTCGCTACCATTCGTTACCAACCTTTGGCTTGTTCCTTGACTACGCTTCTGCTTAATCCTAACCTGCAACAATTTTATACTCGATACTGATCTATTGGCTTGTTTCCTGACTACACTTCTGCTTGATCCCTACCTGCTATATCTACTACTGGACTCCGGCTTGCTCACCCCCTGGAGGGTCGATCCCGAGGAAGGCAACCTGGTACTAACATGCAGCAAAACCCAAAAATCTCCAGTGTTAGGAGCTCTGGTGAATACTGGTTACTACTTAGACTCCCCACTTCAGATAAACCTGTATTATCAGCCAGGGTGACCTGCTTTTATACCTGTCCTGCTTGTCGGTGTGTGCTGCTCCACAGCTATAGCTACTGGCCTCCGAGCCTGACTCCAGACCGTGACAGTCCAACTCCAACCAAAGCAATTTTTACATTTTGAATAGACTGGGGAAAATTACAACCTTGGCAGATTTTTTTGTCTTGCTGCCAGTGACACTGTGGGGACTAGGGAGGTCTCTCATCAATTTTCTAATACCAGGAACATGTTTTTATCAGGACAGACATTCTAACCCTTTCTCAAAATACATTAAAAATGTGTTTTGTTGCTTGTTTCTGTCCCCATTGACATCCTGCAGGTTACAGGGGTAATAACCTGGAAAAGATACAGAAACCTTCCTGTACTCTGTCCAAAAAAGTTTTGTGCGGAGATAAATATGCATGCTGCCATTATTGACCTCCTTTGAAATGATAGTTGATAGCTGTTAAACTCTTCCAGTGGCTGCAATACTTTAAATCACAGATCTGGAACAAGCATTTAGTACAATACATCAGAACTCCAGATTAGCATAGTTATCTTGTGCCAATGGCTTATATAATTTGAGGCCACAGATTCACATGACATCCAATCGTCTTCAGGAGAGGTCAGCCATAAAAGACCCCATATTTTCTTGCACAAAGGTTTCCTTTTTAAGTCAAAAGCCTGATAATTAATTTCTGGACAAATGCCAGCTGATAAGATTTTTATATCTCTTGGTAATTATGCTGCCAATGATGACGTAGCTGCATCAACATTCCCAGCTTTGACTACTTGTTGTAGTTAAAGTGATTGTGAAGTCTCGTTTAAAAAAAAAAAAAAAAACATACATGTTATACTCACCTCCTCTGTGCAGTTGGTTTTGCACAAAGCAGCCTGGATCCTCCTCTTCTCGAGACCCTCTTCGCTGCTCCTGGCCCTTCCCTCCTATTGAGTTACCCCTCAGCCAGTGACTTTCTATGGGGGCCCCTGAGCCGAGTAACAGCTCCGTGTATCCATTCAGACACAGAGCTCTGACTCAGCCCCGCCCATTCTCTCCCCTGATTGGCTGACTGACTTTGATTGACAGCCGTGGGAGCCAATGGCACCACTGCTGTGTCTTAGCCAATCAGGAGGAGTGTCCTGGACAGCTTAAACACTCGTGGACATCACTGGAGAGACAAGGGGCTCAGGTAAGTAATTAGGGGGTTGCTGGAGCAGTTGCTACTCACAGAAGGCTTTTATCTCTATGCATTCTATGCATTAAGATAAAAAACCTTCTGCCTTTACAACCCCTTTAAAGACATTTTAAAGAAAGAATGGAGGACTGACATTCATCCTGTTGCAGTAGGACATGGAAATGTCCATGGGGAGACTTGCAGGGATACAAGGGTATAAGAAGCCAGGAGGGGATTTATGTCAAGGGTGTCCTCCAGTTGGAATAAACCTTCCCACCATGTAGGCTAGGCTCCAATCCCAGAGGATGCCTATTATGGAGAAACGCATCGGGTGGAGCAAGAGCTTTGATGTCATCACGCATGGCCGTTTTAGATGGTCCCATGGCTGTACTTTTGGTTGTGTATACCGCTTGTACATTTCATCTTCATGTAAGTGCAATTACCTATCACTATAAAAAGGTTTTTACAGTACTGCACTGTGAGGCGTTTCCCTTTTTATGCTTAATATAATGTACAGTATCTCACAAATGTGAGTACACCCCTCACATTTTTGTAAATATTTTATTCTATCTTTTCATGTGACAACACTGAAGAAATGACACTTTGCTACAATGTAAAGTAGTGAGTGTACAGCTTGTATAACAGTGTAGATTTGCTGTCACCTCAAAATAACTCAACACACAGACATTAATGTATAAACCGCTGGCAACAAAAATGAGTGCAGCCCAATTAGCCATTTTCCCTCCCCGGTGTCATGTGACTCATTAGTGTTACAAGGTCTCAGGTGTGAATGGGGAGCAGGTGTGTTAAATTTGGTGTTCCACTCAGAACAGGCCTCGCGATGGTTGACCAAAGAAGTTGAGTGCACATGCTCAGCATCATATCCAGAGGTTGTCTTTGGGAAATAGACGTATGAGTGCTGCCAGCATTGCTGCAGAGGTTGAAGGGGTGGGGGGGGGTCAGCCTGTCAGTGCTCAGACCATACGCCCCACACTGCATCAAATTGGTCCTGTCTC
>BLSH010430183.1:1019738-1044634 GCA_018402905.1 Glandirana rugosa
GCCCCCAAAAGCAAATCTCTTGCTATGGGGGCACTTGAGCAGGTTCGCTCCTGCGTGTCCATTCACACACAGAGTGTGGTTTGGCCCCGCCCCCCCCCCCACTTTCTCCTCGCTGGCTGTGATTGAGTGAGCCAATGAGGAGAGACCCAGGAGAGCCGATGCTCTCATGCCCAACGCTGGATTGAGGTGCGGCTCAGGTAAGTATAAGGGAGGGGGGCTGCACCCAGAAGGTTTTTTTTACCTCAATGAATAGAATGCAATAAGGTAAAAAACCTTGAGCTTTTGGAACCATTTTATGATGCACCATTCACAACACAGCACTACTCTAGTAATAGTACTAGATGCTAAGGTTTTGATACGCTGTCTGCACACTTTTTAGATAATGCTGAAAGAAACTTCTTTGGGCCAACAGTTTTAAAAGCAGACACAATCATCAGGGCATTGTAAAGGTGATCATGATTCCCTAATGTTATAATATTTACATATGCGCCCTAATGTTAGAACTATAACGTTTTGGAATTTCAATTTTTGCTTATTTAACCGCTTACCGACCAGCTGCCGCAGTTGCACTGCGGCAGGTTGGCTTGGCTGTGCGAATCGCCGCCATTGTACGTCAGGCACGTATATGGCGATCTGCGCGCCCATTCACTAGCGGGGGAGCCAAACAGTGGGTCCGGCGGACTCGATGTCCTTCGACCACACGCCATTGCTCCAGAGAGAGGCAGAACGGCAATCTGCCAGTGTAAGCAAAGCAGATCCCCGTTCTGTCAGGGGAGTAGAGTGAGATCATCTGTTCCTAGTGATTAGGAACAGCGATCTCTCTCCTCCTCCACTCAGCCCATCCCCCATACAGTTAGAAACACCTCCCAGGGAACACAGTTAACCCCTTAATCCCCGCCAGTGTCATTTATACAGTAATCAGTGCATTTTTATAGAGTTGATCGCTGTATAAATGTCACTGGTCCCAAAAAAGTGTCAGATCTGTCTGCCGCAATGTCACAGTCCTGCTAAAAATCGCAGATCACTGCCATTACTAGAAAAAGAAAATAATAAAAATGCCATAAATCGATCTCCTATTTTGTAGAGGACATAACTTTTGCGCAAACAAATCAATATACGCTAATTTGGATTTTTTTTTACCAAATATATGTAGAATACATATCGGCCTAAACTGAGGAAGAAATTTGTTTGTTTGGGGATATTTATTATAGCAAAAAGTAAAAAATATTGTTTTTTTTTTTCAAAATTGTTGCTGTTTTTTTTGTTTATAGCACAAAAAATCTAAACCGCAGAGGTGATCAAATACCACCAAAATAAAGCTCTATTTGTGGGGAAAAAGAAGACATGAATTTTGTTTGGGCACAACATTGATCGACCGCGCAATTGTCAGTTAAAATGACGCAGTGCCGTATCGCAAAAAATGGCCTGGTCAAGAATTGGGTCAATCCTTCTGGGGCTGAAGTGGTTAAAGGAGGATTCTTCTATGTAATGAGAACTGTATCTATTATATAAATGTGAAGAACTCCACAAAAAGTATCTGTACAAAAAAGTGATTGAACCGGGGTCCATCAGGTGAAAACTAAACGGTACAAAAACACAAAGGGTAAATGAAACCGGATTTAACTTGACACATTTTCTGTAGCCAAACATACATAGCTGAAACTGATCCCGAAAACCCATGCTGTCCTTATATAGGTTGACAACACAATATGAATGCAACATTATAGAGCTGCATGATTAATCGTTAAAAGATTGCGATCTCGATTCAACCTCCCTGACAATCTCAACCCAATTCTATGTGACAAGTGCAGAGCCGCTCAGAGCTGTCAAAAAAAAAAAAACAGGCAGTCTGCCAGTTTCAAAACATTCCAGGCATTCTGCCAAGTTTCAAAAACATGAAAACATTGTAATATTTTATTCTAGATCAAAGGAATGAACTTCCTCTGTAAAATTAGGTCAGTTTAACCACTTAAAGCGGAGGTCCACCAGTGAAAAAAAAAATGAAAAGCCAGCAGCTACACATACAGTAGCTGCTGACTTTTAATAATAGGACACTTACCTGTCCTGGAGTCCAGGGATGTCGGCACCCGCTGCCAATCTTCGGATCGGGGGTCGGGTGCAGCCGCATCCATTGCGGGTAAGGGAACTCAGACATATAGCATTACAGCTTCACGCCGGGCCCCTTACTGCGCATGCGTGAGGCTCCGCTGCTCTCTGCTATTGGCCAGGCGGCCAGTAGCAGAGCAAGCATAGAGGAGGGAGCCGGGCTGCTGATGTCAGCGGCCGCAGCGGCCGGCCAGAGCTCCCGGATGTGTGGAAAAAGACACCTGTCTAAAGACAGGTGTCCTCTTCCCCCTCCCCCCGAAAGGCACCAAATGTGACACCTGAGGGGGGAGGAATCCAACCAGCGGAAGTTCCACTTTTGGTTGGAACTCCGCTTTAAAGACCAAACCTTTTTCTGGCACTTGTTGATTTCAAGTTAAAATCATTATTGTTTTGCTAGAAAACTACTTAGAACCCCCAAACATTATACATATTTTTTAGCAGAGACCCTAGAGAATAAAATGGTGATCATCTGCTTGCTTACAGTATGTAGCTATAACCACTCCAGTTTCCCTCACTCAATCTACCTCTATTCTCTTTCTCTCTTCTCCCCTCTCTTCTCCCTTTTTTTGTTTCCCCCTTTCTCTTTTTTTCCTCTCTCTCGAACTTATACACTTGACTTTTGCCTTAAGAGTTACTCTTAATAATAAATAGTGCCTTAATGGGCTTTGGAAGATTCCTTTTCCAATGGATAGATCTCAATATGGTTAGTTGTTCTAATGTTCAGTTTTTTTTTCTTTTTTTTTTTTGTTAAAATATTCCCATAACTGGGCTAAGATTTTTCTTACGCCTGTGAGGGTACTGTGGGGATTGGTCACTCTCCTCCTGACGCAGCGAGCTCCCAAGTGGGTGTCGGAGGGGATGGCCCATTCACCGGGGCCCTCTAGGCTCACTACAAGGGTGGCCAGTAGGGCCTTCCCTCACTTGGAATCCCGATTTTGGGTCAGCCACTGGGCCACAAAATACTCCTCCAAGGGCGGTTATATCCTACTACCTAGAATTCCTATTACCATTATTAATTGTTTCCTTTTCTTTGATCAATGAGGTCCTATTGGTAGGGGACTCCGTCTTCTAAGCAACAGTTGCCTATTATTGATTCCTTTTTATCTCTTCCTCTCCTTTTTTTATGTCTTTTCAAGCTAAAGTATAAGTGGTATGTGCACTCTAAATGGGTCACAACTCATACTTAAATCCTATTTTGACACTAATGTTATGTTATACATGCGCTATTTTTGTCACTTGTTCAATGTGGCTGTTGATTTTCTATTGCACTGTATGTAAATCTTGAAAACTTTAATAAAAATCTATTGAAAAAAAAAAAAAATAAAAAAAAAAATGGCGATCATTGCAATATTTTATGCCACACGGTATTTGCGCAGCAGTCTTTCAAACGCAGTTTTTTGGGGGAAAAAATGACACTTTAAAAAAAAACAAAAAAAAACTAAACAGTGAAGTTAGCCCTTTTTTTTTTTATAGTATGAAAGATGATGTTGAAAGATTATGTTACACCACGAGGATCGTGATCTTTATTTTAAGCAAAAAAAATTGAGATTCTCATTTTGGCCAGAATCGTGCAGCTCTACAACATTGGTAGCAGGTTTTGTATTCTTTATTACTTATAAGACCCTAAATTGATTATTAGCAGTTTATCGTTTAAGTATTGGCATGGCAGCTTCGCAGAAAGGTCAGTTACGCTGTAAAATAAGCATTACCTAGAATACAAACTCAGTCCAAATTCTGTGTAATAAAATCTAATGAAACAACCAACAGAATTATCTCACCTGTAAAGTGAGTCTAAGATAAGTAATGGCATTAAAGTGAAATTTTATGAGTGCAATAAACTCAGAGGTGGTTAAAAGCTTTCACACGTTGATTGCCAGACTGGGTCACATATACTTAGCTAAAGAATCAAACGATCAAAATGCAACTTAATACCAGTTCATGGGAGCGAAAGTACCACTTAGTCTCACACTAAGAAACGTGATACTAAAGGAGTGAGGGATATTATGTCATTCTGGGTTCCTTGCACATTGAAAGGAAAGGGAGTGAGTTATAATGACCAATTGCGGATAGTCTTTGGGTCCTGGGAGGTATTAGGCAAAGCCAACATGAGAAAACATCAGCTGTAATGGAATATGTATATAGAGAGCGCCAGCACGTTATTACCTTCCCAAAGCTTTGCAAGATGTTCTCCACAGGTAGAAAGAATGTAAGGATCGGGGACAATTGTAGGATGAGAAGCAAACTGGATTAATGGAAGTGTTTGAAGAAGAAGCAGGATGTATGCATGCTATACACATCTAGTCAATTGCATGGGAAATTCAAACAGCATGCAGACTCAAATAACAGCCAGAACCACTATACTTTGGATAAAAATAGGTAAAACACATGAAGAAATATACCTAAGGCCCCTTTCACACTTGTGCAATCCGATTTTACCACAATTTTTTGCCCCGATTTTGCTGCGATTTGGGATCAGTACGACTTTGATCCGACTTTGTTGCAACTTTGGCTCAAAGAAAACATATTACAAAGTTGTACAGAAGTAGTACACAAATCGCATCTCTATTATTCAGGTGCAATTTGCATGCGACTTTAAGGGTTTAACATTGAAGTCTATGGACCTCAAGTAGCATCAAAGTTGGACTAAAGTAATGCAGGGACTGCTTTGAGATCGGCACGACTTGAAAGTCATACAGATATGAACGGTACTCATTGGAAATAATGGGGAATGACTTGTCATGAGACTTTGCAGTCCCAAATCGCAGGACAACTCGCACAAGTGTGAAAGGGGTCTAAATGGGACTTGGTTCTTAAAACATACATTGTTTATTATAATAAATAATAATAAACAATTACTGATACAGATTGCTGATTTTATGTGTGATTATTTTCTCATGCTCTGTTTATTATACAGAATCATAATATAAGATGTTTGTTTCAAAAACATACACTATCTGATGTTATGGGATAACCCCATATGAATCAAGATGGACTTTATGGGCACACACAAGACCAATGGGATTTGTAAAACATAAAATTTATTGTGTTTAATACAATTTGACATATACAAAAAGATAAAAACAAACTCCAACATCCAATGGAGCATTTGTATACCCCCAATGGATGGGGAACCTATACAGTAATGTCTGCAAGATTAGATATACTGCACATTGCAAAAAAGATGATACATAGTACCAAAACTACGAGCATATGAGCGAATAGTCGACGTGTTTCGCAGTAAGCTTCCTCCGGACTATTCTCTTGCAGGCTTTGTGGTGGCCAAGGTTCCTGCAGCCATGGGGGTACTTTTGTGAATCAGGGGGGGCGGACACAGGGGATATATATCTGGCCTCACACAGGGCGAAATATGTGGGTATCTGTATCTCTACTGTCGCCAGGGAGTTAGTTGGCCACCCAGATCTGTGACTCCATTCATATTGTCGGTGTTCAAAGCGCCCTCCCGTTTGTGACCAATCCGCTAAGAGTCCCGATTGGGGGTATAAACCGATAGTACAGTTCAGATCTAAAGTCTTTCAGTAAGGACATATAACTCCGTCCTGGAGCAGTAGTACCGCCAAGGGGCTGATGGAGTCTGATGGCTGTACAACCTCGTCCTGTGTCTGCATCCGAACGCCTAGGACGGTGGCATGCCTCAAAATGCTGTTTTTTTCTCATGCACTATCTGATGTCATATATACTAGGTACTTGAAGGCTAGATTCCCACAAGCCAATGCTCTAAAAAACAATCCAAGGTCGATCACTTTTCAGTGCACGGCTACTCAACCGCTGTCAGGCATTCAGAAGGCGATCTTGCGGCCCTTCTGGAATACTGTTTTTTTATGTTCTTTTTTTTTCTGCTGATTGCCAATTTATAATAGGGATAATGGATAATAAAGTTTTGGTCTCACGGTTGTGGCGCATGCCCCATTGATTTGAATGGCCAGGTTTGGCATGCAACTCAGCATGACGTGTCCAATCTTCTGCAGTGCAAGGCAGCATGTGTACAGCCTCCCAAGGTTGTTGTTTACTTTGCTTTTAGGTGAGCGGCTGAGGGGCAGTATAATAGTGGATATGTAAGCCTTAAGCCTTGTACACACGGTTCGGCAATCGTACGACCGAACGGCCCAAATCGTATGTTGGCTGTTGTATCTCGTGTACTGACATGCACAAAACGATCGTACGACCAAGCCGAACTTAGTGACGTGTTATGAACGTATAAAGAGAAAGTTCAGGTGCATGTAATTAGCATCCGGCCGTTCCTGACTTCGGAGCATGCGTGTTTTTCACAATACAACTTGTTGGACCAACTTCTCTGTACACACGGTACAATGGTCGCACGACCTCTTGTCGTACTACTAAAGTTTTCTAGTCTGCTCATACAACTTCTGTTGTACGACCTCAGTACTTAGGCTGTTCTAATCGTGTGTACTAACAGTCGATTTCGCATACAACGGTCGTTCGTACGACCTGTTGTATACAATCATCGAACCGTGTGTACGAGGCATTAGACAGGTCATACATGATTTATTTTCTTTCATTCAACCGGCGAGTTGAAGGTAAGAAAATGAATCCATTCCCACTTTCCCATATTTAGTCTCGGTTCACACTGGTGTGATGTGGGAACCAGCGCGATTCCTGCATTGCATGTGACTCGAAGGCAGCTCACAATGACATTTGCGTACTGCTGCGGGTGTCAATGTAAAGTTAATGACACCCCCAGATTGGTTTGCAGAACGCAGTGTGAACTGCGGAATCGGATTGCATGGGTGTGAACACCCATGTGATCCGATTCTAGTGCGGACCAAAAAAAAGGGTCCTGCGCACAATTTTAGTGCGAATGCGATGCAATTTTAGCCATACAAACTGTATGGCAGAATTTGCATCGCACAGACATTGCATGTGATGTGCACAGCAGTGTGGTCCGCATTACATGCGATGTCTGGCATTGTATAAGCCCTGATTCAGCATTTTTTTGTGCTTTTTTGCATTTTGCAGATTTGCACTACAGCCCATTTAACATGGTTTCCTATCGAACACGTTCTGTAGTGCAAATCTGCAAAATGCAAAAAGCACTAAAAATGCATAGGTGTGAAACCAGCCTTAGTGTGAACCCAGCCTAAAGGTGGATGGGGGGAATCCCTTCTGTGGAGCTATTGGATTCTGATAAGGGGGGAGTTCCCCGCCTTCAGAAAACTCCCATCAGCACTGCCAGCTATAGCTGGCGGCACTGATCAAATGAAAATTTTCCAAACGGGCTGGTTGTACAAAAGTCAATCTAGAGATCGACTTCTATACAACCAGACTGCCCATAGATGAATTGAAATGTAGCTGGCCCCTGCTGAACCAGTTGAATTTCGATCTATGGTCAGCTTTAAATAGTTCTTGTAGCTAACAACAGATTCTGAATATTTGATGTAAGTCACTGAGCACAGAATGTTTAGCATGTAATCTGGAAGATCTATATCAACTCTTCTCAACCTTTTTACCCTGGAGGTACACTTGAAGTCATGTCTCAGGGAAGTCCTACTAAAAACAATTATCTACAGCTTATGACAGATCATATACTTTTTTTTAGCAGCACCCTAAACTATAATAAAATTATGTTCTGTAATTATCAAACGAAAATGATTATTGGTCAGAAAATAAATGCAGGCATTAACAACTGTAGTGTCCCTTTACATTAGCGGCCAGCAGAGATGTGACCCCTTACCTTGGTGGTTGGCATCATTGAGAATGGCTGGCCTAAATAGTACATTAACCTTCCCTTGTAGTGGGGCTGCCCCTGCACTTAGGGAAAAAAATACTTGCTTAGGATTAGGGTACTGGAAAAAGCAATTTGACTTACCTAATCCCCTGCTCCTCTGGCACCTGGCTCTTTCCGCTTCTGCCCTATGCTCTGGCAGTGGACTGTTCTTTGGCGTCCTCACATCCAATAAAGGGCTATGGACCCTACATTGTATTTGATGACGTCAGAGGGCATCAGACTCCTGGAGTGTGTGTGTGTGTGTGTGTGTGTGTGGGGGGGGCTGAACGGGTCTGGTATATAAGCTGAGTTTGGTAATTGGTAACCTATAGCAACCACGTTTATCCATCATCCATTAATGACAGGTAGGTTTAGTAACCTATAGCATCCATATTTATCCATCATCCATTAATGACAGGTAGGTTTAGTAACCTATAGCATCCATATTTATCCATCATCCATTAATGACAGGTAGGTTTAGTAACCTATAGCAACCACATTTATCCATCATCCATTAATGACAGGTGGGTTTAGTAACCTATAGCATCCATATTTATCCATCACCCATTAATGACAGGTAGGTTTAGTAACCTATAGCAACCACATTTTATCCATCAACCATTAATGACAGGTAGGTTTAGTAACCTATAGCAACCACATTTTATCCATTATCCATTAATGACAGGTAGGTTTAGTAACCTACAGCAACCACATTTTATCCATCATCCATTAATGACAGTAGAGTTTAGTAACCAATAGAAACTACATTTGTCCTTCATTCATTTAGGAGATGACAGTTGATTTAGTAACCTACAGCAATCGCGTGTCTTCCTTCAAGCAATTTAGAAAATGACAGATGAGATTAGTAATTTACAGCTACCATGATATCCTTCAGTCATTTAGACAATGACATATAATTTATTAAACTATTGCAACCACATGTCAACCTTGAGCCATTTAGAAAAAGAAAGATGAGATTAGTAACCTATAGCAACCACAATTCTTCCCTCCTCCAATAATGTCAGATAAGTTAAATAACCTATAGCAATCATGTGTCAGTCTTCAGCTATCAAAGACATGAAAGATGAGATCAGTAACCTATAGCAACCACAATTCTTCCCTGCTCCAATAATGTCAGATACGTTAAGTAACCTATAGCAACCATGTGTCAGTCTTCAGCTATCTAAAAGTTTGTTTGCTTATCTAAAAGATGAGATTAGTAACCTATAGCAACCACAATTCTCCCTCCTCCAATAATGTCAAATAAATTAAGTAACCTATAGCAACCGTGTGTCAGTCTTCAGCTATCTAAAAGATGAAAGATGAGATTAGTAACCTATAGCAACCACAATTCATCCCCCCTCCAATAATGTCAGATAAGTTAAGTAACCTATAGCAATCATGTGTCAGTCTTCAGCTATCTAAAAGATGAGATTAGTAACCTATAGCAACCACAATTCTCCCTCTTCCAAAAATGTCAGATAAGTTAGGTAACCTATAGCAACCATGTGTCAGTCTTCAGCTATCTAAAAGATGAGATTAGTAACCTATAGCAACCAGAATTTATCCCCCCTCCAATAATGTCAGATAAGTTAAGTAACCTATAGCAATCATGTGTCAGTCTTCAGCTATCTAAAAGATGAAAGATGAGCTTAGTAACCTATAGCAACCACAATTCTTCCCTCCTCCAATAATGTCAGATAAGTTAAGTAACCTATAGCAATCATGTGTCAGTCTTCAGCTATCTAAAAGATGAAAGATGAGATTAGTAACCTATAGCAACCAGAATTTATCCCCCCTCCAATAATGTCAGATATGTTAAATAACCTATAGCAATCATGTGTCAGTCTTCAGCTATCTAAAAGATGAAAGATGAGGTTAGTAACCTATAGTAACCACAATTCTTCCTCCCTCCAATAATGTCAGATAAGTTAAGTAACCTATAGCAATCATGTGTCAGTCTTCAGCTATCTAAAAGATGAAAGATGAGGTTAGTAACCTATAGTAACCACAATTCTTCCTCCCTCCAATAATGTCAGATAAGTTAAGTAACCTATAGCAATCATGTGTCAGTCTTCAGCTATCTAAAAGATGAGATTAGTAACCTATAGCAACCACAATTCTCCCTCCTCCAAAAATGTCAGATAAGTTAGGTAACCTATAGCAACCATGTGTCAGTCTTCAGCTATCTAAAAGATGAGATTAGTAACCTATAGCAACCACAATTTATCCCCCCTCCAATAATGTCAGATAAGTTAGGTAACCTATAGCAACCATGTGTCAGTCTTCAGCTATTTAAAAATGAAAGATGAGATTAGTAACCTATAGTAACCACATTGCGTCCTTAGTTCATTTAAGAAATGACAGTTGACTTTAGTAACCCACAGCAACCAGGCGTCATCCTTCCGCCATATATACAATGACAGATGAGTGCTTCTAGTTGCTATGGGTTGTGTATTTTTCAACACTAGATCAGCCTGATAAAGTAGGAGGAAGGTTGGGAAAGTGGTCAGCTTAGTCATGTATGATTGCTCACATGCAGTCCCCATGGCAGAGGAAGGGGTCCCAGAGCAGCCAGGTAGGTAGTAGTGGATGGGCACAGTAGTAAGGATGGTACCCCCAGGATGAGTCTCCTTACCTTTCATTAGGTTGCTGTGCAGAGCTGCGAGCAGCCAGGAGCAGGCAGAAGAGCAGCAGAGTCAGTGGGTTGCTCATGTCTGTCCCTGCAGTAGTAGGGATGATGAGCCTACAGGGCTTTTATAAGGAGGATCGCCCTATAGCCTGAGCCTCTACTCATTTCCCTCTGGGAGGTTCTCTGGCATAGACAGGCTCCAGATGAATATCCCATTTGTTCCTGCAGTCCTGGGGAGGAGGGGATCCAGTTCTCCCTAAAATCTGATCCTCCCCTCTCCTCCCCTTTTAGCTTCTTTTTTTCAAAGGCTGCCATTAACCCCTTCACACCTGAGAGCATCTGCCATTGCCATCATAGGTGGCTTTATTTCCTTACAATAAAGAGGAAATCCATGTGTATTCCATAAGAGGATTGTTGATTGTTTGGCCAGCACAGGCTGCAGCATAGAGGACTTGAGAATGACACCTATGTTTGAAAAGATGTGATGTACACCACATGTAGCCAATCATCCAATGTAAACAGTGACTACAGTCAGGGAAAGTTTACTGCCTGGGAAAAGTTACTGGAGCAATAGAAGCATCTCAACATGGATAGCCATGTGTAATGTTCTTCTCGTACCCATGATCATATAAGGTTTTATCTGCACACAAAAGTCACCTACAATGTACATGTCAGCTATGGGTGGATGCTGCTTTCCCACATTCTTTGGAGCTCTAGAAGTGGTTTCTCTCCAGCGGAGTTCCCCTTTAGGGCAGCACAGTGGCTAAGCAGTCCTAGGATCCTTGGATTGAATCCTAACCAGAATATTACCTCCATGGAGATTGTATGTTCTTCTTGTGTGGGATTCTTCCATGCTGCTAGGATAATGACTATGAACTATATGTATGTGAGATCGACACTTTAGATTGTAAGGGGGGGGGGGGGGACTGATGTAAAGCGCTGGGTACCTTGGCATAGCTACATAATCACCTGAAATAATAATATGCTTCAGCCTGGGTTCACATATGTGCGATCTCGGAGATCGCATGTGACTCACACCCGCACCGCAGGTGCCGATCACATGCAATCTCTGAGCAGTGCGAGTTCAGCCATACTGTAAGGCTGAACTTCCATTCGATTCGCCCAAAAATAGTGCAGGGACCTTTTTTTCCATAGTGGTATCTCATCGCATGTGTGTTCTCACCCATGTGATCCAATTCATGTCATTAAAGAGGAAGTAAACCCAGATGGGGTTTACTTCCTCTACATTCCCCTGCAAAGTAGAAGCCTAATGGGCTACTATACATCGCGTAGTAGCCCATTATGTGCCACTTACCTGCAAACTAAGCCTGCGACGTCCAGCGCTGTCCCCTGTGCTGGCAGTGTCCATCTTCTGCCCCTCTTCCTTCCGGGGCCGCGATCTCCGTCGCTGTGACTGGCCGGAGTCGCGTGACGTTACTCCCGTGCATGCGCATGAGAGCCGCCAGTCACAGCACGCTCCCAGTGAAGAAATGGCATGGAGGCCGTCACTGTGCATGTGCCGAAATGACGTCAGCACATCTCTTACACTGCATATCTCCTAAACCATGCAGGTTTAGCAGATATGCAGGGAACCTACAGGTAAGCCTTATTATAGGCTTACCTGTAGGTTAAAGTGGTTGTCACAAGTTGACAACCACTTTAACTTTGTAATGACACCCGCAGCGGTTTGCACAATGCAGTGTGAACGGCCTACGGGAGTGATGCGTTGTGGGAACCAGCTCTGTAATCTCGCCAATACACGCATCGCACATATGTGAACCCTGGCTGAGGGCCAGTTCACGCCACATGCAGTCCAGTGTGTTTTTTTTCTGCATCGAAAACACATGGAAAATAGATTATATGGTTTCCAATGGCATAGTTCACACCAGTGCAGTCAGTTCCAGGGCTTTCCAGTTCCAGAGCATGCTGCACTGGACTGTACTGAAACACAGTAAAATGCATCAAAAATGCACTGAAACGCACTGGAACACATCAAAAACACATTGGACTCTAGTATAGTAAAAAAAAACAGGAAACAAGAAGAAAAAAAGCACCTGGAATGAATCCGGAAATGCATCAAAAACGCACCGGAATGTGTCAAAAACGCATTAAAACCACACATGCCGTGCGGTACGGATCTGGAGTGCATTTTTATGGTGTGAACCAGCCCACATATTTGCAAATTGGATGCGTTTTACACTGCAATCAATTCACATAACGTGAAATTGACCGGCTTTAAATGGAGCCGGCTCACATATGTCTTGGGGCTGCTGCGGTGCGAATTTGAAAAGGATCCTGTGCGTTCTTGGGTCTGATTCAGGCGTGAATTCTGAAAAATTTACACCTAAACTGGTGAACACAAATGCACAGGATACCGGACTGCAAACCGCAGCCAGACCTGTGTGGACTCAGCCTAAAATTGATTTTCAGTCTTGGGTTGGTTTAAAGTGGTTGTAGAGGCTGAAGGTTTTTTACCTTTATGCATGAAGGTAAAAAAATCTTCTGTGTGCTGCTCCCCCACATCCCCCCATTATACTCATCTGAGCCCCATCTCGATCCAGCAATGTGCATGGGAGCCCCGGCTGTCCCGGGTCTCTTTCTCCTCATTGGCTGAGACACAGCAGCAGGAGCCATTGGAGTGGGGGCAGGGCCATGCCACAGCTCTATGTACAGTATCTTATGGACACATAGAGCGAAGCTCGGGAGTGAGCATACACCAGTGCCCCTATAGTAAGCGGCTTGCTATTGGGGGCACTGATCAAGGGGGATGAGCCAAGAGCACTGGCGGGGGACCCGAGAAGAAGAGGATCAGGGATAGCTCTTTGCAAAACTATTTCACAGAGCAGAGCAATACATCCAAATTTCCAAAAAACAAAAATCCGTCAGAATTTTAATTTGGAATTAAACAAATTGCACATGTCTACTTCCCTCTTAGATTGTAAGTTCCAACGAGCAGGGCCCTCTGATTCCTACTGTATTAAATTGTATTGTATATGCATTGTCTCAGGTTGTAAAGTGCTTCGTAAACTATTGGTGCTATATAAATCCTGTATAATAATAATAATAACAACTTTTTTTGCCAAAAAGTGTGTGGCTTTTTTTTTACTACTTTCTACTTACATTTTTTTGGTGAGTAAGTAGAGTTGCAATTACTCATTCATATGGGGGATTTAAAGGGGGCTTCCAGATCCCATAATCCCTCTGTTTGCAATCCCCACAACCTCAGGGCCAGGGTTGTGAGGAGGCCCTTGTCCTTATCAATATGGGCACTAGGAGCTTTGCCAGGGGGATTTTGTAATTTTTTTCATTGGATGTGTTTTATAGCAAAAAGTAAAAAATTGTGTTTTTTGTTTATAGCAAAAAAATAAATAAAAAGGCAGTGGTGATCAAATACCAAAAAAAGAAAGCTCTATTTGTGGGGGGAAAAAATTGACAAATTTTATTTGAGTACAATGTTGCAAGGCCCTGCAATTGTCAGTTAGAGTAACGTAGTGCCGTATCGCAAAAATGGCCTCCATAAACCTTCTGGAGGTCAATAACTGCTACATTTCAAAAAATCCAAACAGGCATTGACTTCACCTAGTTAAAATATCTCAGTAGTGGCACCCCATTACATGTGCACCTAGTGAAGACTAGTGAGTGAAGTGGGAAGCCTAAGGGCCACTTCACACCATAGAAACGCAGTCCTGATGCGTTCTGGATGCTTTTCTGCATGCGCGTTTTTGGTGTGTTTTTGATGCAGTCCAGTGCGTTTTTTTCCCCCTTTTTTTTTACCTAAAATAAGGACATGTGAGTTCCAGCGCGTTTTTGGTGCATTTAGGTGCGTTCCGGTGCGTTTTTGATGCATTTTACCACGTTCCAGTACAGTTCAGTGCAGAAAAAATGCAGCATGTTCTACTTTTTTTCTGGAAGCCGAACGCACTGGAACTGACTGCACTGGTGTGAACTATGCCATTGAAAACCATATAACCTACTTTCCATGCGTTTTTGATGCAGAAAAAAACGCACTGGACTGCATGTGGTGTGAACTGGCCCTTAGGTCCCTTTCACATGGGCTGTCCAATCAGGTCCACCTGTCAGTTTTTCAGGCGGACTTGATCAGACCTTGCACTCTCTTCTATGGAGCGGCGGATGTCAGCAGACACATGTCCGCTGACATCCACTGCTATCCGATCCTGTCCGCCAAATCCAGATGGGTTGTGGTCCTGTTCTTCATCTGACTGGATTGGATGAAAATTGGACAGGTGGTCCATCTTCACCCGATTTCCCCATAGAGGAGAGCAGGACTGTGCTCGCCTCCGCTCTGCACAATGAGAGGAGACAGACCTGTCATCCACTTGCTCAGTGGGGATCAGCAGAGCAATCCCCCGTTCAGCAAGCAGATTCCGCCTGTGTGAAAGGGGCCTGAAGAATTATTTGCAGCACCAAATAGCCATACACACAATCAGAAAATCATATGAAAAATACCGTTTTCTAAGCAATTGTATGATAATCTGTTAGTACACAGCTTTCAGAGCCGATCATGACAATACATGCAAAATTATCCGATGGGACAAGCACAAAATTTTTTCTCGTACCATACCAGATCATACGATTTTTGTTTTATTCTGTCGTACGAGAATTTTCATAACTCTAGTAAATTCTTCATTTTCGATATGAGATTAGCATGCAGAAAAAAAAAATGGATAATCATTTGTCCAATAATCTCATTGTGTGTACCAGGCTTAAGACTCAGACCACTGACTCCATCGTGTGCTGTAAAATAAATTAAAATTAAAAAAAAAAAACCTATAAGCCACTATAAACTGCAGATTTTCCTGCTGCAGATAGCAACTTAAATGAATATGTACATTGTTTCCATCTCCATCGCCTACCCTATAGGACCCCTCTCCCATAAATCTTTGCCCCGAGTCAATGGCCGTGTTTCTTTCTTGTCCTCCTCCTAAGGACTGGCTTGGTTATTCAACTACCTGAAGTTTTTCCTCTCCGTGATCAAGACCGGCCAGCGGCGAGCACTCCGATAAGCCCTGGCTATTGACAGGGTATGGAGCAAGCTAAATGGAAGATACTTCGATAAGCCTTAGCTGTGAGTGAGGTATGGAGTGGGCAATTGAAGGAAGCGCTGGAAGAGCTAAAGCCTTGGCAATTGGCAGGCAATCGGCGCAATGGCCAGATAGCCCAGTTATTAGCGGGTGGCCCTATCTGCGCCAAGCCCGGTGTGAACAACCTACCTGGCCCGGTCTGATCGTGGAAGCAGAATTGAAGTTGCCGTGTGCGGCAATATTACATATTCTATGGCAGCAGTTTGTGTGTGTTTTCTGTTTGTCTTCTTCCCTGGCTCTAGTGTCTAGCGCATTGGCGTTCCAAGCCGCTGCTCTCTCTTCCGGCCTTGCGTCCCTGGGTTACTTCTGCCCAGGGACACCACGCATTCGCGCTGTGGGGGCGGCGGTGGCACATTACAGTGAAGAAATTCAATCGGCGGTCAGTGCTGTTGATATAGGGATTTCTCTGTAGGCAGCGTGCAGCAGTTTCCCAAACTGCTGTGTGCAATTATCACAGGGTATGCATTAACAACCTTGTATGCTGTTTCTGTGTGATTCTGCTATGATTTGATCACCTGGGCAGGTTGTCGGTCTTTCTGTGCAGTGTCACACTGTGGATATATCACTGCCCCCCCCCCCCCCCATGAGTGGCCAGCCCTGGTGTAGCAGGTATGAGAGGGTGGGTTTAACCCTTTCCTTGCTGACCCGGGTGCTCTTTTTGGGTTCTTTGACCATTTCCTTTCTATCCTATTTTGCTTTTGTGAGTCCTTCTAGGTGAGGTTGACAATATACGGCAAAAGATGATAAAGACCTCATTAGGTCACAACATTTTTTTCCAGTTGTATTTATCATATAGGTCACCATCAAGGTCCAGGCTTCATAGCAGAAGCTCTGAATCCTCCTCTATGCACCCACCGCTATGTCAGCCGCTTCAAGGAGGGAGCCTGCTAGGGATGCAGAACTCCGGTCCCAGAGGGCAAGTCTCTGTGTGAGCTATGCTAAGCCCTGGCGGTGGTGTTTTCCAGCAAATGGAATCCCTAGTGAGGCATGTGGTGCAAGAATCCCTTAACCAGACCCGATCTCCGCCGGCGAGCCGCGATTGCTTGACAGAGAAGAAAGACGGGGAACCGCCGATGTAAACACGGCGGTACCCCGCTCTGTCAGGCAGCATGTCAGAGATCTATTGATCCCTGTCACTGGGATCAGTTAGATCTCTGGTGCCCCTGACAGCCTAGCCCCCTCAGTTAGAACACACCCAGGGAACACAGTTAACCCCCAGATCGCTCTCCCCCCCCCCCCCCGGTTAACCCCTTCCTTGTCAATGACATTTATACAGTAATCAGTGGATATTTAAATTTCTGATTGCTGTATAAATGTCACTGGTCCCAAACAAGTGTCAAAAATGTCTGACATGTCCGTCCCAATATCAAAGTCCTGAAAAAAATCGCAGATCGCCGCCATTACTAGTAAAAAAAAACATTGTAAAAACGCCAGAAATTAATTCAGAAATTCATGTAAACGCGGAAACCTTTGCGCAAACCAATCAATAAACGTCGATTGCTATTTTTTTCACCAAAAATATGAGGAAGAATATAAATCGGCCTAAACTGATGAATACATTTCTTTTTTTCAGATATGTATTTTAGCAAAAAGTAAGAAATATTTTTTTTTTTGAAAAATTGTCACTCTTTTTTTGTTTATAGTTGTGATCAGAAATGATGCAGACCCCAAAAGAAAGCTCTATTTGTGGGGAAAAAGAAGATGCAAATTTTGTTTGGGTACAACATCGCATGACCGCGCACTTGTCAGTTAAAGCGACGCAGTGACGGATCGCAAAAAGTGCTTTGGTCCTAACATGGGAAATCCTTCCGGAGCTGAAGTGGTTAAAGAATGGGATACAAGCCACACACGAAGTCCAACAGTCATCTTCAGATTATTTTGGATTACAAGTACTATTGGTTAACGGTATTAATTAAACTTTCTTTGCTCAACATTTTGCCCACCCGGGTGTGTACGGCGACTTATTGCACACACGTATGCTGCCATGGAGTCTGTCAGGAAAACTGAAAATTTCCTATCAAATACTTACCTTAATTTTCCTTTCCTGATAGACTCCAAGGCAGCAGGAGTTCCCTCCCAAATGTCTGGAGTAGGCTAGTTACGGAACACAGCCGCTGTCTCGAAGCAAAGATTTATGGGAGAGGGGTCCTATAGGGTAGTTATGGAGGCAGGGCTAACCCACACACATGCTGCCATGGAGTGTCAGGAAATCAGAAAGGAAAATTACGGTAAGTATTTGATAAGAAATTTTCAGTTTTCAATAACTCTTGTAGGCTATACATTTACAAAAAAACACATGTATGGCATGATGGATTTAGTAAAGGAGCTTGGATTACCAAGCATCAGGAGACATAAATTTGAGAAGGTAGTTCAAATTTCAATGCCTTCAAATACAGATTACCGTAAAAGATGTTAGATGAAAAAAATGTCACCAGAACTAGTGTCCCCATTGGAAGATTTCACCTCTATTCCTGTTCTGGTGACAATCCAAAAATTTTCTTTTATTTTCACTCCCCATGAAAACAGGACAAATAGAGAGAGCAAATCACAGCAGACCACACTAAAATCCCGACAGGTGTTCTAATCCCTCTCCACTCTATCCAAAACTAAAAAAACATTTTTGCCTTTAGTTATATTTTAAGAAAAGTAAAATGTTCCTCACATTGGTACCTGCGATTCATATAATTGTGTCTGTCAGTGGTACATCGTGATGGCTGCTGTTTGCTAAACTGGTGTGACTCCTCATCACACATACAGCTAAATCAACTTGCAGCCAACACCTGCACTTTGTTTAGCTACACGGTGGGTCCCAACAAAGAGGGGACGTATGCTTAACATTACAGCAAACATTACAACCTGTGTAAGGTTGGGTTCACACCTAATACTGATGTGGCTCCCAGCAGGGGTCCGGTTCATCCTGGTTCACAGTTTCAGTCACTGAAACGGACCAAAAGACGCACAGGGCCCCTGTGCAAATTCGCACCGAAGCTGCATCAGAGATATGTGAAAAGGCTTCATAGAGAGCCGGTCAAAATCTCCTGCTATTGCAAATTGGATGCGAGGAACCCTGCATCCAATTTGCAATGGTGTGAACCCAGCCTAAAACATGGATGATCCAATGTTTGCTGCATGTCTTGTGGTGAAGGCAGTGGTGAACAAAATGATGTAGGAAATAGCAATAGCATGTTTAAAGCAAAGTTTAGGCCAACAGATAACAACTCAAAAAAGGGAGGGTTCATGTGCTGCCATGGACTGGCGTCAGGAAAGGAAAATTATGGTAAGTATTTGATACATTTTCCATTTTCCTGATGTCAACATGGCAGCATACATGTGATAAATAACAAGCTAAACAGGGAGGGCTAAAACATGTAATCAAACTTTATGACAATTGACATGGAAGCCTGGACCATCATTCCATCGAAGTCCATTGATGTACAAGCCCCTGAATCTTCCCTGTAGCCTCTGAGGCAGAAGCACTGCACCAAACAGCCTGCTACTTTTCAGATGTCTCCATTGGCATTTCGCATGTGCTGCCTGAACTTAAAGACGTAAAAATGGACCTAGCTGAATAAACGTTTATCACAAGGTTTTGCCGTAGCTTCCTCCTCTGAACTTCCCTGGTAGAAACACAAACAGCCTTCCGGAAGATTTTAACTAGGCAGCTGCTTGAAGGTAGGCATTTTAGACATTTGGTACATCCAGTGTAGGTTAGGTACTGTCTCTGCCAGAAAGGATGGAACCACTACTGTTTGTAAGATAAAAACAGATGCCATCTTGGGAACAAAGGTGCTTGAGGGGCATAGGACCCAACTTGTCCGGAAAGGAATAAGATGTAGGACTCTATAGCCCCAAGTGCTTGCAGATCCGATACTCTTCTGGGTAATGTTATTCCTCCTCAGGGCAAAGTCTCAGGACTGACCTCCTGAAGCGTTCCCCTAGCAGCTCACATGCTCATTTTCCCTGGTGAAAGCTAAAATGGCTGACATTTGGGTCCTTACAGAACTAGGCTGAGTCCCAAATCCAGATCCATGTGAAGAAATTATAGCAACTAGGCAACCTCCGGGTTTCAAAGATCAAACTTCTGCTCAGCGGCGAAGACTGTAAACCTGTTCCAGACTTCAGAGTAAATTTGATGATGTCCTTTCTGGAACCTTGCCAGCATTGAACCACATCCAGTCCTCCAGTTCTTCCCTCTCAATATCCAGTCCATCCTGGGACAGATGTTTTGGAAACAATGGTAGCTGAACTGCTTGGTCCTGACTAGGTACCATGGCTGGGGTAAACCCAAGACCAGTGGACCAAATTGTTATGCTTGCTATCACAATGAGACAGGAGTCAGATAACAGTCTCCCCTGAAACTTCATGACCAAAGGCAGTACAGGAAAGGCAACTGCTAGGTGATTATTCCTTGGGTGAGTGAGAGCGTTCACTTTCTCCACCAATGGGTGAGGGTAGGAAGAGAGGCACCTTGTGAATGAATGCTGATTCAATCAGACTCAGCTGAGCGTGGCCCCATACTTGAGTGATATGGGCAAGATCTTCCAATTAAAGACCCATTCTTCGGGAACCGATTACTGGCATCAGTGGTGACAATGGTCCAGGATAATAAACCTACCAGACAATATCAAGTGAGGGTCCCCTGACATACCCATCATCAGAGGCTCCTGTGCATCTGATTAGAAGCACTTTGAATCGGCTTAAGTGCTGCCTTCTATACTGCACAAAGGAAATTCTTTAGAATGTTCAGAGAATTCAGTGTGCCCAGGGGAGCATAGGGATGAAAGACATCATTGTTTCCAGGAGCCCCTGCATTGAGAAGCTGACAACTGCTTGGCCCATTCAAGGAAGGAGGAGAAAAGTACTTGATTGAGCAGTGAACTGGGCCTCTATATCGATGACTAATCAGGTCTGCTCCAACTATCTTGACACCTCCTATGCAGCCAAAACTTCTCAGGCCGGCCAGGAGAATCTCCTTTTGAACTAGTAGGTCACCTGGACTCTGAACCAATAGTAAAATACCATTCAAGCATAGATGGCTTTGAAGCACCCCCGTTTCCTCAGAGAGGCTACATAGAAATTAGGACTTCCATAAAGGTCATCGGTGAGGTGGAAAGCCCTGAAAGGAAGACACATGAACAGAAAATGTCCATCTCCCAACGAGACTCAGTTTCTTTAAATACAACACTGGTCTTCTTTGCGACACAGAGGATAATAAAAGCCTGTAAATCTCTCTGAGGGAGGACTTAGAATCATTCCCCATTGAAGCCGTATAATACTGATGTAATCAGAGAGGACATCCATCTCTTGAGCGGAATGTGCTTCTCTGGTCAGGAATGGATAAAGAAATGTTCTGGATGGTGATGCTTGAAGCACCAAAGGTAACAGAGTTTTAACGTAGAAGGCGCCTAGGGGTCCTAAAAAATAGGCTTTACCATCTGTGTGAACAATCGGCCACCCTGGCCCCCACCACACTAGCCTGGGGGGGGAGGGGGGCGGTCTCCCATCAACAAGACTATAGGGAATGAAGGGATTGAAAAGGACCATGCCTGTGCGTCCTTCAGAAAGGTGACCTTGCACACCCTGCCTAACAATATGCATTAAGAACAGGGGTTTACTCTGCACACATTTGCAAATACATGCGTAAGCTACAGGCCCCATCAAGGCACCCTGTTTTCTGTAGTCCCTAACTCTAACTCTGTTCTTAAAGCATATTGTTAGACAGGTCAATTTGGTTGGTCGCTGGCTGCTTGGTAAATTTAAGCTTGGAAATCTCTTTCTATTTGTTTGACATGCATTGCCCTTCCAGTGCTCCTTGCTGCAAAGACCAGTTATAGGCGGTGGCAGTGGCCACTTGTTTGTATTTTGATCATATTGGTCATGCAATGCACTGACATCTTTGCTGCCAAAGTGCTATGTGCTGGGTGTTCAGTGTGCCCCTGTACCTTTAAGGAGGGGTGGGCTGCTTCCAGGTCCACCTGCCCTATGTCTATCTATTAAAATCCATGTGCTCTCATTGTGGAGACTCACTGAAGTTAGAGTTAGGTACTACAGAAAACAGGGGGCCCTGACGGGGCCTGTAGCTTATGCATGTATTTGAAAATGTGTGCAGACTAAACCCCTGTTCTTAACGCATACTGTTAGACAGGTCAGGTTTGGTTGGTCGCTGGCTGGTTGGCAAGTTTAAGCTTGGAAATCTCTTTCTATTTATTTGACATATGTTGCCCTTCCAGTGCCCTTGCTGCAAAGACCAGTTATAGATGGGGCAGTGGCCACTTGTTTGAACTAACAAACAAACAATGAACTCAGTGCTCGTGTTGGGAAAGAGACCCTGGAGAGATGGAATATGTTGGACCCAGCTAAAATATAAAATATAAAACATAAAACGTATTGTGGATAAAAATACCGTGAGCTAAAAAAACAACAATTAAAAACATATACAAAGTATGGAGAGACGCAATCTCCAATATGAGATAAAAACACTAATAGTCACCCTCAGTGAGGGGGACAATGTCCATAGATATTGATATCATAAGAGTCACAGTCATTGGGAGGCAGAAGGGTCCATGTCCCTGCACTGTAGACAGCCAGTGTGTAGGAGCTAGAAGCAGTCTCTGTAATGCACACAAAGGAAAGAAGACACAGTGCCTCTAAGTGTAGTATTTAGGACCATTTAATAAGGCAAGGTAAAATAGACTACTCACAAACGGAATAAATGAAAGCGCATTTTGTTAAAGTAATCCCGCTGTGTCATCCAAGGTACGTCTCACTGTGTCCGTGTCCCTGGGCAGGGCCGTCCTAATAGTGTCATGGGCCCCTGGGCAAAGTACACACGGGGGCCCCTACCAGCTTGACCCAATTTACGCACCTACTGTCACAGTAAAACCTGTAGGGGGAGTCAGGAGGGCACACTACTGGGATCAGGAGGGCACACTACTGAGATCAGAAGGGCACACTATAGGTTATGGGATGCTGCCGGGACATGGCCATCCCGGGACAGCTTAGTAAAAAGCGTGACTGTCCTGGCAAATCCAGGACAGTTGGCAAGTATGATGTAATGCAAGATTATTATGGGGCCCCCATGCACCTGGGGCCCCTGGGCAGTGCCCAGGGGTGCCCATGCATTAAGACAGCCCTGTCCCCGGGGTCCGGTTGGCGGCTTGTAAGGCTTGGACAGAGACATTCTGGATCTATTCTGTGAACATTTTGGTGCCAGGTGGTATGAACGAAGAAATATAGGTCCACACTATTCTGTAATCAGTCCCTAAATGTGGTCTTACCGGAATAGGCTGTGTGTGCCAGAATCCACCTGTGCAAGCAGCCAACTGGACCCCAGGGGCACGGACAGAGTGACATGTACCTCAGATGACACAACGGGATTACTTTACCACAATGCATTTTCCTTTATTCCATTTGTGAGTAGTCTACAGGGTGGGCCATTTATATGGGTACACCTTAATAAAATGGGAATGGTTGGTGATATTAACTTCCTGTTTGTGGCACATTAGTATATGTGAGGGGGGAAACTTTTCAAGATGGGTGGTGACCATGGCGACCATTTTGAAGTCGGCCATTTTGAATCCAACTTTTGTTTTTTCAATAGGAAGAGGGTCATGTGACACATCAAACTTATTGGGAATTTCCCAAGAAAAACAACAGTGTGCTTGGTTTTAATGTAACTTTATTCTTTCATGAGTTATTTACAAGTTTCTGACCACTTATAAAATGTGTTCAATGTGCTGCCCATTGTGTTGGATTGTCAATGCAACCCTCTTCTCCCACTCTTCACACACTGATAGCAACACCGCAGGAGAAATGCTAGCACAGGCTTCCAGTATCCGTAGTTTCAGGTGCTGCACATCTCTTATCTTCACAGCATAGACAATTGCCTTCAGATGACCCCAAAGATAAAAGTCTAAGGGGGTCAGATCGGGAGACCTTGGGGGCCATTCAACTGGCCCACGACGACCAATCCACTTTCCAGGAAACTGTTCATCTAGGAATGCTCGGACCTGACACCCATAATGTGGTGGTGCCCCATCTTGCTGGAAAAACTCAGGGAACGTGCCAGCTTCAGTGCATAAAGAGGGAAACACATCATCATGTAGCAATTTCGCCATATCCAGTGGCCTTGAAGTTTCCATTCATGAAGAATGGCCCCACTATCTTTGTACCCCATATACCACACCATACCATCAATTTTTTGGTTCCAACAGTCTTGGAGGGATCTATCCAATGTGGGTTAGTGTCAGACCAATAGCGGTGGTTTTGTTTGTTAACTTCACCATTCACATAAAAGTTTGCCTCATCACTGAACAAAATCTTCTGCGTAAACTGAGGGTCCTGTTCCAATTTTTGTTTTGCCCATTCTGCAAATTCAGTGCGCCTATCTGGGTCATCCTCATTGAGATGCTGCAGTAGCTTGAGTTTGTAAGGGTGCCATTTGTGAGTAGCTAATATCCGCCGAAGGGATGTTCGACTAATGCCACTCTCCAGTGACATGCGGTGAGTGCTACGCTGTGGGCTCTTGCTGAATGAAGCTAGGACAGCCACTGATGCTTCTTCATTAGTGACAGATTTCATGCGTCCACATTTTGGCAAATCCAACACTGAACCAGTTTCACGAAACTTAGCAAGCAGTTGCTAACTGTAGCATGGGTGATGGGTGGTCTCGTAGGCTGTCTTGCATTGAAATCTGCTGCAATGACCCGGTTACTGCGTTCACCAGACATCAACACAATTTCTATCCGCTCCGCACGTGTTAACCTCAGCGACATGTCAACGGCTGTAAACAAAGAGAAACTTGTAAATAACTCATGAAAGAATAAAGTTATGTTAAAACCAAGCACACCATTGTTTTTCTTGTGAAATTCCCAGTAAGTTTGATGTGTCACATGACCGTCTTCCTATTGAAAAAACAAAAGTTGGATTCAAAATGGCCGACTTCAAAATGGCCGCCATGGTCACCACCCATCTTGAAAAGTTTCCCCTCTCCCCATACTTCTGCACGGGGATGGGGCAGCAGGTAGCGGCTGCAGCACTGGGAACATGTTACATGTTCCACCCTAAAATCCGGTGGAATATGTAACATGTTCCCAAAGGTGAACTTATCCTTTAAATCAACCACTTCACCTTTCCATTCTTTGGGGAGTATGGAAGGCCCTGTCTTGAAGACGTGAAGTATGTTCTGACTTTGAAGGCAGTCATTTGGGTCATCCCATTCCAGGTCTGCTTACCACCCTAATGAATGACTGGACCCAAGAGACACTCAAAACCTGCTTAGCCTCTTCAAGGAGGAAGATCGACCCTTTTCTAC
>BLSH010430183.1:1044644-1072292 GCA_018402905.1 Glandirana rugosa
AGTACTCAATAAATGTTCAAAGACTGGTGAATATTTTACACAAGTTACACGTCGGGTAACACAACCTAACAGTTACGTTGGGAGAAGAGGGTGAGAAGTGTGTGACTATCGTTGTGGCGTCCTCTTTACGATCGTGTCCGAAGGTCATAGACATCAAAGTCCACGACGTGTAGAGCATAGAAGTGTCGTATACAAAAAAAATTACCAAAAATACCAGTCATTTTTGGTTATGACCCACTCGACGAGGAAGGTCCTCCATGGCGGTAAGGAGGTTTCGGCTGAACTACCGGTCTTTAAGGGATAGTGGCTGTAGTATCAAGGTCGTTCTACCACGTGGTGTGTGAAGAGTGGGAGAAGAGGGTTGCATTGACAATCCAACACAATGGGCTGCACATTGAACACATTTTATAAGTGGTCAGAAACTTGTAAATAACTCATGAAAGAATAAAGTTTGATGTGTCACATGACCGTCTTCCTATTGAAAAAACAAAAGTTGGATTCAAAATGGCCGACTTCAAAATGGCCGCCATGGTCACCACCCATCTTGAAAAGTTTCCCCTCTCCCCATACTTCTGCACGGGGATGGGGCAGCAGGTAGCGGCTGCAGCACTGGGAACATGTTACATGTTCCACCCTAAAATCCGGTGGAATATGTAACATGTTCCCAAAGGTGAACTTATCCTTTAAATCAACCACTTCACCTTTCCATTCTTTGGGGAGTATGGAAGGCCCTGTCTTGAAGACGTGAAGTATGTTCTGACTTTGAAGGCAGTCATTTGGGTCATCCCATTCCAGGTCTGCTTACCACCCTAATGAATGACTGGACCCAAGAGACACTCAAAACCTGCTTAGCCTCTTCAAGGAGGAAGATCGACCCTTTTCTACCTAATAATGTACAAAAATTCTCGTACGACAAAGGCTTCTTTTTGTTGTTTATTGTTTCTGATCATGCGCAGTCTTTCTTTTCTGATTTTTCTCATACAAAAATCTTCCAAAAATGGTACACATTAAACGAAAATTGTTTGTTCTGTTCCTGTACAAGAGAAACGTAGGAATTTGCCCCTTCGAAATTTTCATTAGTAAAGTCAGAATCGGCTGTCGAAAGTTGTGTACACGCTATCAGAAAATGGTATGATTGTTCCTCGGAGGAAAATGTTCGCCCAATTTTCTTTTTTATGTGTACAAGCCTTTAGACAGGTCCCAGCAGCAATATTCACAGACATGTTAGTGTCCTCTCCACAGGCCCAGCACTTTTTACCCTTTTGTTGCTCTAAGCGCTCAGCGGAGGAGAAATGCCAACACTCACTGGTAACTTTCTGTGCCTACTGGGTGAGACCTGCGGGGTTGGATGAGCCGCTAACCACACTGGATATGACATGGCAACATTCTTTTAGCTTGACCTTAAGAAAGAGCACAAATGGGCTAGGTTGCACCAGAAGACAAAGTCCACTCTCATGGAAAGGCACTCTTTTTTCTCTCCTTACTTACTAGACTGATGCCCCCTACCTGAGCATATGGAGGTCTTGCAGCATGGATTCCAGCAACCAAACACCTGCTCAGGTGTGCACAGAAACACATGCAGCATGGACTCTAGCATCCAAACACCAGTTCAGGTGCACCACATGAGGTTCTTATATGTCTAGTTAGGGAACTTGTTAGCCCCATAAGACCACCAGAAGGGGCTCCCCACCTTGTTGGTGTATTTAGCAACCTAAGATGTGGGACTGCGCCTGGGAGAGGCTGAACCCAGATGGACACAACACAGTCAGCAGGTAGGGACTTATTGCAGGATTGCGGTCTTGCGGGTGTAGATCTTGAGGACAAAAAGGAGAATGGGGGAGGTTGCTCTAGCTTTCCTTTCATAGATTTAAACAGGTCCTGTGGGTGAATATAGGGGCGCAGCTATATTACATGTATGCTGCCATGTTGGAATCAGGAAGTTTTTTTATATAACATTGAGTCTGTCAGATTTTTTTCCTGCGGATGTTGACATGCATGACTATCCCAAACATTTAGAAATGAGGATTAGATAGACACAAATATGTACACTCCAATTCTCCATATTCTGTATAGCTCTGTGTATCCATGAGGAGCAAGAGGGACACATACAACAGTAATGGGCTAGAACTCGAGGGCCAAACCCATCCTGATGTTCATAGCTGGGAACTTACTGGAATTGACCAAGCAATACCATAATTTAGCTCCGTTTGCCAGGTCACTATTATAATGCTTACATCTCCAGAATTTCAAAGTGTAGCATACAAGATATCATTTGTCTGAGTCACACATGTAGGCAGGTGCAGCTTACTTTATCCACTGAAGGTGGTGCTCATGCCCTGTAGCTGGAGAGGAAGTCAAGAGGAACTCAGTTCCTCTACGGTTTCCTGGGTCACTGGGGAAGAAATCCAGTTGGATGCTGCTGCCCCATGTGACTCTGGCAGCCATTTTGGGTCAGGCAGAGCCTATTTAAGGCCTTGGCTCCCAGGTTTGGCACGCATTTGTAAGTTGGTACAGTAGGGACAAGTACCCCACCTGTTAGGGAAAGCACTAGTGGTAGGGAAAGGTTCCTGATGAGGAGGGAAAGCGTAGGGTTGAATCTCCCTTGGACATCATCCCACTTGGGCACAAGACAGCAGGCTGCATTCTGCATTCTTAACAGATGCTGTCAGTCCAGCTGATACCTGCTCTCTTCACATGACTGGAAACTGCGAGTACACCTGGTTAGGCAGCCTTCCCACTGGGTTTGTTGAGAACTGTTGATGTAAAATTTCAATAGAAGTTTTCCATTGCACCTGACTGTGTAAATTATTTCAACCGCACCATGCTGTTCCCCACCTACACGCATGCTGCACCTTTTAAGCACCAGCTATCAGTGGAGGACTCGTAAGAGGGCAGTATAGGATTAGGAGGAGGAGCTTTGCCTGCCACAAGTGTGTGTGTGTGTGTGTGAGCTGCCTCTATTAGGTTATTACCAGCAGGAGTAAGAACACAGGGAAACTAAAGATGCCAGAAGAGAGGTGTTTGTGTATGCCATGTTCATGTATGTTGTATGTCTGTGTATGTACAGTATATGTATGTTACATACTCTTGACCCCTGGATTCTGTGCATTACCCACTCCTGACCCTCACTCTCTGTACATAACAACCCTGACCCCTACACTATGCATGTTGCCATCTCTAGATCTCTGCATGTACATTACTCACCCTAGACCCCTGAAGTATGTTGCCCACCCTATAGCCCAGCACTATGTAAGTTATCCACCCTAGACCACTGCAATGTGTACATTACATTCTTCTGACTCCTGCACTCTGTATGTAGGTTCATATGCCAAGCCTCAACCACTGTTCTCTCAATTTTGCTACATTTGCCATCCACCCTGACACACGTTGCTGCTGAGATTAATCTGGTCCCCTCACCCATTCTCAGGAATTCTGATTTTCAAAAGTTCCCATGTATGCTAATGTAAAGTATGCTGAAACTCATGTTTACTTTGATCAGTGGATTAATGTCAATAAACAGGTGACTCCAGAAGTGTGGTTTTGTCTACCAGTTTTTTTGGCTGTCACTCAAGGGTTGGATGTTAATCAATACCCAGATTTAAAGGGTAAGTCCACTTTTGTGGGGAAAAAATAGCAAATAAAAAAAATATATATAGCATGGACAATTGCAACCCAAGTAATACTGTAATTGTATGTTTTTAAAAATTACCTTTCCTTTTCAATCTGCAGCTCTGTAATTGTTGGTAAAATGCAATGCAATATGGCTACCTGGAGGTGTCCTGTACACAGAATGTGTACAGAGAGCCCCCCAGAAATGTAATTTCCTGCTTGTGTGATTGGCTCACTCATTTTCCCGGGAAGGCTACACTAACATACAAATCAGATTTTTGGCATCCTCTGCAACAAAAATTACATTTTTTGGTCAGATACTCCCAATAGGAAATCAAGTCTAAAGGGATGCAGGCCCAGCAATTTTCCTAATTAGAGCCCTCCAGGTGGCACAGCTGATTGATAATTATGAAACCACTCCCATAAGATTAATTCTCCACATGGATACAGACAAACAGGGATTTCTTCAGAATAAGGTAGGAATCTGCAACAAAGTTTGTTAAAATCCCTGCAAAGGGGATTTCACATTCCCCAGAGGGGAATGTTTTTTTCTCAACAAAAGTTAAGTTACGCTTTAAACCAAGGACAGCTACCTGAATGTGGGGAAAAGAAAGCACAGGACCATATAATACTAAAAAGCAATTCCAGTAAATAAGCGACAGCAATCACTATGCTACTAATGCTATCCATCCATATAATGCAGCTGTGTTAAAAGCAGAATGTTAACTTAAAGCGGTAGTAAACCCAAAACCAAAAATGTAATATACTGCAGCTTAATGTGTGGGCTCCATTAGTTTCCTTTTTTTAGGATTTCTTTATTTTCTGAATCTTAGGCCTCTTTCAAACATGTGGCCGAGGGGAGTAGTAAAAACAGGTGATTGAGCCACCGTTTAACCACCTTCTGATCACCCACCAAAACTCTACCGTACAGCTGGAGAGAGTTGTTCACATGCCGCAGCCACGATGCTTTGTGTCTCTGCAAATCTTATAGCGGCATGTCACGTTGACAGGTAGTCCTATCAAATTTGCCTACTAAAGTGAATGGGGCCACACCACAATAGCAAGCCAACACTTGGCTCATGGTTATAGTGCATTAGTCCCATTGAAAATTGTAATTCAAAAAAGAAAGCTAAAAACGGGTGTCAGCATTGCCTTCTGAATGATTAATAGGTTATTTGTGAATTTAGTTCTGCATTAACAAGTGTGAATTAAGCCTGTACACATGATGCAAAATTTAGATAAGAATTTTCGTTCGATGGCCTATCGTCCCAAATTCTTACCGTTAGTGTGCTCCTTTCAACAGACGAATTTGATTTTTCGGATGACAAAAGCTGGATTTGCCGACTATAAAAATTTTTTTCGTACAGCAACTCAACATCCCATTTTTGTAGCATTAGTACGGTTTTCGTACGAAAAATATCATACGATCACGACTACGCATGCTCAGAAACGAAAAAATACATACATAAATATTCATCACATTACGTCACTTCTGACACTGAATTTGGTCATACGAAAATTTTCGTATTGTTAGTACGCTCTTCACTTTCGACATGAGACTAGCATCCAACAAAAAACAGACGTTCTGTAATCCGAAATTTACATCATGTGTATGCGGCTTTAGGGCCCTTTCACACGGGCTTTTCTATCCGTCTGGATTATATGGACAGGATTGGATCGGAGAGCAGCGGATGTCAGCGGAGATGTCTCCGCTGACATCTGCCACTCCAAATGGCTGCATGGAGCGTCCATTCAGGTCCACCTGAAAAACGGGCAGGCGGACGGACCTGAACGGAAAGCCTGTGTGAAATGGCCCTTAAGGGCTCATTTATACTTGCTTTAAAATGTGGCATTTGACACGCTTTTCTAAAATGGTTACCTTACAGTCCTACATTTCTTGGATGGGACATATGCACGCAATCAAAATGACCCTCCTCCCAAAGGTTTTATACCCATTTAGGGTTTTACCAATCCTGGTCCCACCTCACGTCTTGCAGTCTTTGCAACGTCTCATGCTCAAATGTATTTGGGGTTCGACTAGACTGAGATGAAACAAATACACTCTTTACAAGCAGAAGGCCAAAGGAGGATTAAGGGTACCCAGTCTAACTCATTATTATAAAGCAGCACATATTGCCCCTCTGTTACAGCTGTTTGCAGGTAAGGTGGCACCCACCTGGACCTATATTGATCTGCTAGATACAGATCCTATCCCACTTTCGACTCTACCCTGGCTTCCCCCTCAACTGAGCCCAAAGCCTTTGAAATCCGATCTTAGCCCATACCCTCACATTTTGGGACTCGTAAAATATAGGGCTGTCCTCATTTCTTTGCACATTCCCCTTTTGGAGGTCTTCATTTGCTCTTTGTTTTCCCCAGCCCTATAGTTATTATTCGTGGCGCACCATGGGTTTGACAATGGTTCACTCATTGTTGACTTCACAGGGCATATGCTCATTAAAACAATTAAAAGATGCTTACGACAGAGCGGAGCAATATAGTGGGAGGTGAGCAGGGACTGGAGAGAGAAAGGAAACTTGGAATAGGTAGCTGCACACCCCAACGGGATACTAATAAAAAACTTCTTTGTAGTAATGTTCTTTGTTCTTTCATGTAGACAGATGCAGTCACAGGAATGAATGGAAGGTTAACATGTTTCAGACATCTTGTGCTTAGTCATAACCAATGGTAATTGCCTATTCCAAGTTTCCTACTCCAAGTTTCCTATTCCAAGTTTCCTTGGTTGTTGCATACTAGCACATTATGTGAAACTTACCTGCAAATGAAGCCTTCGTCGTCCCCACTGGAGGTCGCATCCATCTTCACCCCTCTTCCTTCCGGGTCTGCGGACTCCAACTGTGAGACTGGCAGGAGCCGTGTGACGTCACTCTCGCACATGAACATGGGAGCCACCGGTCATGGCACACGGCTCTGAAGAAACAGAAAAAGTGGCACCTCGCTACTGGATAGACCAGAAACGACTTCACACACATCCGTAATATGGAGGGCCCCCTTTTTAGAGCTCTTTATTAAAGCACTAGTAAACTGCTGGATGAAAAAAAATATATATGGCCAATGAGCGGTTTAAACCATAATGCACCACATATTAGCACATTATGAAAGACATACCTTAAAACAAAGCCCTTTAGCGACATGCTGTCACCGCTTCTATCTTCACCCAGTCTTCCTTCCGGGTTTGCAGGCTCCCACTGTTTTAATGGCTGGCACACTCAGTGTGCTGTCAATTTAGAAGCACAGTCCGCATGCACCAGTGACATCACTGGCTGCTTCAAATCTGAATATCTCCTAAACACTGCAAGTATAGGAGTTATTCACTGTACCTACAGGTAAGCCTTATTATGGGGCGCTGTTAAAAAAACAGCCTTTACTACCACTTTAACATGTGCAGCCTAATAAATGACGTCCATGCAGCTACAACCAGACAACAACCAAACTTGAACCATTCTGATAGAGCGTCACCATGCACATCCATTCATTTTTTACATCAAGTTGATGTAAAACAGCAGTAGGTAGCCTGCAGTGAGTTTGTATGGGAATGATCGTCTTGGATCACAAGCAGGGGATCTCAGATTACTATATTACCAATATGGCTAATGACACAGGTGACTCTAGCAGAGTATTCCTGCCTCTGGCAGTCTGTCAAAATCAGCAGCAGGAGGATCGCTAGAGGCTGCCTTTTTTGTCCCTCTGTATCTGAGGCAGTTTGATGCCACTCCTATCACTAGCAATCAATATTCAGCAGTGTTAATCCCACCGACAGAGCAACATCTTGCTGCTTTTGGCTACAGAGGAAGTGATTCCATAGGGACACACAGGCAACCTTTTTATCCTGTCGCTGGCAATTTGTCTCTGACAGCAGAATCTTCTATTTGTCATCAGAATAAAAGGGAATGCGGTGAACTGGTGCAAAACCCAGATCAAAAAAATGAATTCCAGCATTGAATTTATATAATTCAATGATTTATAGAAAGATGAGCAAACCATTATGGACCAGACCAACGTTTACATGTCATTTACAGTATATACCTATTGACAAGAACATTGCCATTACTTAAAGAGTAACTCCACTTTCATGGAAAAAAAAATAGCAAAAAAAAAAAAAATAGCATATACAATTACGACACAAGTCATATTGTGATTGAATGTTATTAAAAATGACCTTTCCTTTTCAATCTGCAGCCACAGTAATTGCAATGCAATATGGCATCCTGGAGGCGTTCTGTACACAGAACACCCCACAGAAACATAATTTTCTGCTTGTGTGATTGGCTCACTAAGATACAAATCAGATTTTTGGCATCCCCTGCAACAAAAATGTCATTTTTGGTGAGATGCTCCCAATAGAAAATAATGTCTAAAGGGATGCAGACTCTGCAACTTTCCTCATTTGAGGCCTGATTCTGCAGAACCTGATTGATAATTATGAAACCACTCCCATTAGACTCACTCAGTACAGCGGCACAGAGGAACAAACAGGGATTTTTTTCAGAATAACAAAAGGTAGGAATCTACAACAAAGTTTGTTAAAATCCTTGCAATGTACATAGATCACCCAGTGGGGAATGTTTTGTTTTCTCAACAAAAGTGGAGTTGCTCTTTAGGATAAAACCAGATGAACATTTCTTTTTGGCACAAACAAGCCTTTTTTGGTGGCACAATCCTTTAAGGATTATTTTATTTTCTATGCAGATTTAAGGTGGTTGTAAAGGCAGAAGGTTTTTATACCTTATGCATGCAGCTTTCCCTGCAGCCCCCCCAAATACAAAGCTGAGCCCGATCTCAATCCAGTGATGTGCACGGGAGCAGAGGCTCTCTCAGCTCTTCTCATTGGCTCAGATACAGCAGCAGAAGCCATTAGCTTCCACTGCTGTCAATCAGAGCCTGTGACAAGGAAAGAGGGGTGGAGCCAAGCCCCACTCTGTGTGTCTTATGAACAACAGGGCATGGGAGTGGACAGGCAGGAGTGCCCCCATAGCAAGTGGCTTGCTATGGGGGCACTCTGTGGGGGACAGGAGCCTGAAGCATCGGCGGGGGACCCGAGAAGAGGAGGATCTGGCCTGCTCTGTGCAAAGCCATTGCACAGAGTAAGTAACTATGACATGTTTTTTTATTTTAATTTAAAAAAATTAGGCTTTACAATCACTTATAAAATAGAAATTATAAAAAGGAAACATGCACTTTATTCGGTTTTGAAAACTGATATTTTTAAAACAACTATTGTTATTGTACACACAATATGCTCAATTCCATATTGATATAGCAGAAGGATGCAAATTTATATTTTAGTCATGTGACTGTACTTTACAAATCTCACAAATCTTTTAGAAGTGATTCTAAAGGACTTTTTAAAAATAATATCATTTTCATACTTGCTTTCTCTGCGCAATGGTTTTGCACAGAGCAGCCCTGATCCTCCTTTTCTGCACCCCCCCCCCCCCCCAACCGGCGCTCCTGGCTCTGTCCCCCCCTGATGAATCCCTCCATAGCAAGCTGCTTGCTATGTGGACACCCGTGTGGGCTCAATCCCAAGTCATGCTGTGTGTGTTCATTGACAAACACTGTGTGGCTCAGCCCTGCCCTCTGCTCTCTCCTCAATGGCTTTCACTGCCGCCTCGATCTTCAGTCAGAGAGAGCTGAGAGAGCCACTGCTCTTGGGCACAGAGCTGGACTGAGATCATGCTTAGGTAAGTATGGGGGGGGGGGGGGGGGGGCTGCACACATAAGTTTTTTTTACCTTAAAGTGGAAATCAAGTCATTTTTTACAGTTTCTTTAGTATAAATTGTCTGCCCCTCCTTTACTATCTTTGCCTAGGTATGGTCATTAGAGGCCCATAGCTGCTTGTTTACATTACAGAAGGTGCCAGTTTGGCACAATGAGTTTGGCAGGTCTGCAAACTGCAAACAACTTAGGTTTGCCTCAAACCAACAACTTATCTCTATTTACAATTTTAATAAAGCACAGAAACTGGTTTTACATGTGTGCAAGTTTTATAAATGTCCCCCAATGTAAGTAACATATGGTCACACCTCTTTAGCATCTCTGCCAAAAAGTTGTAAAAACCCTTTTTTTCTCTGTATCACTGCAACAACTTATTAAACGCTTTATAAATTATTTGAACTGAGTCACAGGAATACAGCCATCTCTGATCCCAGTTGCTTATACAGAGTAATAACATAGTTGATTTGGAAAATAACTTCAACAGTGTTTAGTCATTGTTGCACAACCAGCCATATATGGCTTCATTTTCCCCAACATTGGGATCCTGCTGGAAAAGAGTAGTGACATTCTCATAGTGTATTGTTTAATATAGAACTTTACCCACAACAACGTGATAAAAAAAATAATGTTCTTTAGCAAGGAACATACATTCCACATTAACAATTATGCTCCCAAAATGAGTGTGTACTGTAAATTTCCTCCAGCGTTGTACCTATTTCTTCTTGCTGCCATTGAACAGCAGTTAATCTTTAATCTGTCAGAAAATCAGCCTCTTTGTGCAGGGGTGCCCAACCTTTTGAAGAGTGATGGTCACTTAAGCAACTTGGTAACCGGTCACAGGGCACGAGTGCAGTGGGCGGATGACAGGCCCTTGTTCACTCTGCAATTGCATAAGCAGAGTGGACATGGTCACAGCCTACTACTCTATGGGCCCACCAATCTGCCCAAACAGAAGGGGATGGATCTCCTTTTGTTTTTTTTAGTGGATCGAATTGGAGGTAAGTGGGTGTAAATGGACACAAGTCTGTTTACATCTGCCGCTCCATAGAGGTGAATGGAGGGTCCGATTGGGTCAGACTGATCATGTGAAAGGGGCCTAAAGCAGTTTTCACATGGATGTGCTGCGGTTTACCCACACCGAGGGTGCAGCACAGTGCACCTGTGGCTTTCATGCCGGTTAGCTGCACTTTTCCATAGACTTCTATTATATCCTGCAGGTGTGGTGCACTTTCTCAAAGCATACCAAACCAGCAGGTGATAAGTGTTTGGCTCAGTGCAGGTAACCCGCAGGTGCACTGCGCTGCACCTGCGGATCAGTTTGAAAGCAGCCCAGTAACCACTGCAGAACAGGTATGTCCATATATACACTGTGGTTTTAATAATAAACTTACCTTTAATAACAGTCTTCCATTCAGGTATTGCTGGCTGTTGCTGTGCCAGGCAGAGGGCATTTGGTATCACTCTTCCTGTGGCAGGAGCCAACACTATACAGGAAGCACTGGCTTATGCAGCTCTGCTCCACAGCCACTTGTTTCCATATCTGCCAGCTTCATTCAGAACATGGATGCTCTGGGATAGAGGGTCAGCAACCTGCAATCTGGGCTTGATAACCTGCCATCCCAGAGCAGGAGGTTGCGGGCCACATCAGAGGGCTCCGTGGGCCACATATGGCTCCCCGGTCACTGGATGGACACTCCTGCTCTAGTGGCTCTGATTTATGGTGCAGTGCCAAAAAATAGAGAGCAACTGAGCATGTGCGGAACAAGGTGAGACAGGGTTTTACTGGAGCTTAACCCCTTCATGCTGACGTAACACAAATATATGGCCCCCCTAGACTGGGCTTTTTTCAGCTGCACCACACAAGTGAGATATCATCACTCAAAAATCAAATATGAAAAAAAAAACTGCTGCGCTTATTAAAATTGCAATAAAAAACAAAATCATAAGTTAGTGATGAAAACTTGAGTTAGACTTACCGGTAACTCATTTTCTGGGAAGTCTTCCGGGACCGCCTCTGAGACCTTGGGCTCCTCCCCTCCGGACAGGAAACACATCCCCAATTTTAAATAAAAGGCAGTCCTCCAGGCCACATACTTCAGTATTACCAAGGACCGCAGGAAGGCTCTGGAAGACAAAGCACAATTATTACAGCATGATAATAGCATATCACAAAAACCAATTGGGTGGGAATCCTGGCTGTCCTGGAAGACTTCCCAGAAAATGAGTTACCGGTAAGTCTAACTCAAGTTTTCTCAAGTCGTCTTCCAGGACAGCCTCTGAGACGATTCTCAAGAACTTACCAACTAGGGTGGGATCACCGCATGGAGGACCTTACGTTCAAACGCCTGATCCTTGCTTGTAAGCAGATCTAGGCGATAATTTCTCGCAAAGGTTGAGTAACTGGACCAAGTTGCCGCCTTGCATATCTGCTCAGGCGAAGCACCAACTCTCTCTGCCCAGGATGCTGATACTGCACGGGTTGAGTGTGCGTTGACAAATGGAGGCGGGGTCCCCTGCCGATTGTAACATTCACAAATGACAGATTTTATCCACCTAGCTATGGTGGATTTGGATGCTTTAAGTCCCTTACGAGCACCAGCAAAAATAATAGATAAGGATTCTGACTTCCTAAACTCTTTAGAAACCTTAACATAATTTGACAAGCTTCTCTTAACGTCCAAGCTTCTGAACGACTCCTCCTCCTTAGTAGCAGGGGAGGGGTAAAACGTGGGTAAAACAATATCCTGCGATCTAGGAAACGAAGAAACAACAGGAAAAGCAGGATCGGTTTTGAGAATTACCCTATCCTCAAAAAATGACAAAAATGGATCTCTAATAGAGAGGGCCTGCAACTTACTTACCCTTCTTGCGGACGTGATTGCTATCAAAAAAACAGTTTTCAACGTTACCCATTTAATGGAAGACTTTTCCAGTGGTTCAAAAGGGTCTAGCATTAAGGCCTTGAGAACCAAAGACAGGTCCCAGGCTGGATAGGATTTAACTACCTGCAGTCTAGCTCTGGATAAGGCCCTGAAAAAATCAGAAACAAAAAGATTCTGTTGTAGAGGGGTCTGTAAGAATACACTAAGGGCTGAGGCCTGTACCTTTAAGGTACTTACTGAGAGTCCCCTTACCAACCCCTCCTGAAAGAACTGCAAAATAGCCGGGATATCTGGAGAAACCTGGTCCCTCTCTGCCAACCAAGAATTTAATTTCTTCCAAATCTTAGCATATATCGCCCTGGTTACTGGCTTGCGACAATTCACAAGGGTTTGAATCACCTCTTCAGAGAATCCCTGAGATCTTAGAATCTGTTCCTCAGAAACCACGCTGATAGTTTCAACATCTTTATCTGGGGATGTGGCACTGGACCCTGCATCACCAGATCCTCCCTCTCGGGAAGGAGCAAGGGTGGAACTGTCGAGAGGCTTCCTAGAAGGGAGAACCATGACCTCTTCGGCCAGAAGGGAGCTACCAGGATGAGGCTGGTTCTTTCTGCCCTGAACTTCCGGAGAACTAGTGGAATGAATCTTGTTGGAGGAAAAGCATAAGCCAGGCTGAATGTCCAGGGGATAGTCAAGGCGTCTATGCCTATTGAATGATCCTCTGGATCCAGAGGACAGAATTTTCTGACCTTTCTGTTCTTTTGGGAGGCAAACAGGTCCACCTCTGGCATCCCCCATCTCTGGGTGATGGCTGCAAACCCCTCCTGGCTGAGAGCCCACTTGTCCTGATTTAGCCCCTGACGGCTGAGGAAATCTGCAAGTGAGTTCTCTGATCCTCTTAAGTGGATGGCCGATATTGAGCTTAACCCCTGTTCTGCCCATGCAAATATCACGTTTGCAATCTCCTGGAGCCGCTGACTTCTTGTGCCCCCCTGCTTGTTTATGTAAGAAACCGTGGTCACATTGTCTGAGCGTATCTGTAAGTGAGCTCCCTCCAGAACTGACTGAAAAGCGCTCACTGCTCTCTGGACTGCTAACAGCTCTTTCTGATTGGAGGACCCCCTGGCTTCCATCGAGGACCAGGTCCCCTGTGCCAGTCTGTCCCCCAAATGCGCCCCCAGCCAAGGTGACTGGCATCTGTAGTCAGAATCTTGGTCTGCGTGGTGGCCCAATCCTGCCCCTTGTTCAGGTTCTGCTGTGATCGCCACCACCAGAGGGATCTTTTGATCTTTGCGGTAAGAAACACCTGGGTATCTAGGGTTTCCCTGCTCCCATTCCAAGACCTTAGGAGAAAGGCCTGTAATGGGTGTTGGTGGAATCTCGCCCGGGGTACTGCGGGAAAGCAGGATGTCACAAGGCCTACTACCTGCGAAATCTGCCTTAGGGAGACTGGTAGATTGGTTTGCAGCTTTGCTGCTCCCTGGTCCATTTTTAGGATATTTTCTTTTGGTAAAAAGATTTTTTTGTTCTACCGAGGCTATCTCGTAACCCAGATATGATACCCTCTGGGAAGGGACTAGGCAAGATTTTTCTTGGTTGACTAGCCACCCCAAGGAACTGAGAAAGTTCTGAATCTCCCTCAGTTCTGCTGATAACTGGTGGGATGATTTTGCTATTATCAAAAGATCCCCAAGTATGGATTGATCGTTATAGCCCTCAGTCTTAGTGGCGCTAAGGCTTCTGCTAGGACCTTTGTAAAGATTCTTGGTGCAGAAGACAGACCAAAAGGAAGGGTCCGGCACTGAAAGTGACATACTCTTGGCCCCATCCTGACCGCAAACCTGAGATACACATGGAGGTATGCATCTCGGAGGTCCAACGTGGCCATGTAGCACTTCTGGAACACTATGTTCCTTATGGAAAAGATGGATTCCATCGTGAAGTGCTTGTATTTTAAGGACTGGTTTAAGGGCCACAAGTTCAGAATCAGACGGAACTTGCCTGAGGGTTTTCTTACCACAAATATGTGTGAGTAGAAACCCTGACCCCGCTCGTCCCTGGGCACCTGCAGCAGTACCTTTTGGTCTAAGAGATCCCCTACCAGGATACTCAAGGCCTCTGCTTTTTCTGGATTTCTGGACGGTGTTGTTATTAGTAATCTTGCAGGGGGAATCGACTCGAACTCCAATCTGTAACCGTTCTGGATTAAATCCAGAATGTATGCATTGGAGGAGATTGCTGCCCATTGTGGGAAGAACTTCCCCAGTCTTCCTCCCACTGGGAGACAGGAGTCATTGACTCTTTGCGGGCTTCTGAGGAGGATTGAAGAGTATTCCTCCTCTACCTCTGCCCCTATGCCCCGTCCAGTGCTTCTTTGACGCACCTTCGCGACCCTGTGTCGCTTGCTGCCTTGAACCACGAAAGGGCCTCCGGCTAACCTGACTTCTTTTGGTTTCTGGAAAGGCCTTCTTTTTATCAGCCGTGCGCTCCAACACTTCCTCCAAACCTGCACCAAACAGATAATCTCCCGAAAAGGGAATACTGCAAAGGCGCAGCTTGGATGCCGAGTCCCCTGTCCAGGTTTTCAGCCAGAGAGCACGTCTGGCTGAATTGACCAGGGCAGCCGATCTGGCAGCCAGTTTAACTGACTCTGCCGAGGCATCCGCCAGATACCCTACTGCCTTGAATAGCAGCGGGAATTATTTCAAAATCTGTTGCCTGGAAGTACCAGCTGACAGGTGTGTTTGGAGTTGTGTAAGCCAACTATCTACATTCCTGGCCACACACGTTGCTGCTAGTGCTGGCTTTAGAGTCAACGAGGTAGATTCCCACGCTCTGCGTAGCAGCACATCTCCTCTTTTGTCCATTGGATCCTTTAGGGTTCCCATGTCATCAAATGCAAGGTCTGACTTCTTGGGAACTTTGAAAAGGGGCGCATCCAATTTAGGAATCTTATTCCAAGGCTTGGACGGATCCTCTTCAAAAGGAAATCGCCTTTTCCAGACCTCCTGAAAAAACGGCTTCCTTTCTGGATCCCGCCATTCTACCCTGATTAACTCTTCCAGGGATTTATGGACCGGAAACGCTCTTGGCTTTGTTGCCCGTGATCCTTCATACATCAGATCATGTTTGGACAACAATACCTTCTCCTCTTCTATTTCAAGAGTGTCGTAAATAGCTTTTAGCAGGTCGCCTACATCTTCTAAAGACAACTTGTATCTAGAGCCCATTGAGGGTTCCGCATTCCTTCTTTCATCTTCAGAGCCAGACTCCGCTCCTGAAGAGCCCTGGGATCTTGGATCCTCTTCCGGACTATCCTCCTCCCCTCTGGTGAGGATAGGCCTGACAGGGACTGTAGGGACCTGCGTTTTTTCAATTAGGCCCCTGAAGGATTTAAAAGTTGAGGCCAACTCATCCTTCACTGAACCCAAAATTCTGTGACATGCTGTAGTAGATTAGTCTCTCACTAGGCTATCTACACAGCTGCGGCACAATGGTTTCTCCCATGTAGAGCTTAACCTGGCCGCATACACCGCACATTTTCTCTTGGGACCTGCCGCCTCCACCTTCTCCTGAGCTTTAACCTATGTAAAGTAGGGAGACAAGGCATGAAAACATCAAGGCTGGTCCGTTCCTCCACACCTCTGTGTGGTACAACATACAATAAGAAAAAAGTGCTACTGAAACTGAGACTAGTCTGTCTAGCCCATAGTTCAGAATAACCTCTCATGGTAACAGCAATAAGGACCCGGTCCCCTGCTTACCTGAGAGGAGCTGGTGCCTGCAGCTGTTGGTTCCTGAGCACATGCTGGACTGCTTGTTCCTGTGTCTGCTTTCAGCCTGGCTGTGCGACCCTGAACCACCAGCAGCCCCACTCCCGCCGTCTGCGCCGTTTAAATGAGGCTAGCCACACCTCACTGGCGCCTGCAGATGACGTCACTCGGCCGGCTTAAGCTACCTATGTAACTTCCGGTCGCCAGCATGGGATGTACGGACGTTCCCGCCCGAACAAGCGTTCCCGCCCAATGAGCGTTCCCTCCCGAACGGGCATTCCCGCCTGAGCGAGCGTTCCCGCCCACTGAGCGTTCCCGCCCGAACAAACATTCACGCCTGAACGAGCGTTCCCGCCCCTTCCGCCGGAAATGACACACCGGGACGCCTCCTCACCACGAGGTGCGCCTGAGCCGGCTCCCCAGACCCGATGGAATGGACAGCTTGCAGCTTACCATCTGCAGTCCTACCTCTCCCCGAGGTTTGAAGGCGGCTGAGTCACAGCCCCTCTCCCTTCTCCAGGGAGGGATCGTGCAGTCTAAAAAGGTACAGTGATGCTCCAGAACCCCTCCGGTCAACCTCTGAGACTTGGGGCTCCATAAGGCATCCGATGTGCGTCCTATCCTTCCGGAGGAAACAAAATACTGAGGTATGTGGCTGCCTTTTATTTAAAATTGGGGATGTGTCTCCTGTCCGGAGGGGAGGAGCCCAAGGTCTCAGAGGCTGTCCTGGAAGACGACTTGAGAAAAGTCCATAAACTAAAAAGTGAAAATTTTTTTGTATAAAAAAATCTGGATAGTGCCCAGGAAGAATCCTTGTAGTGACGAAACCGGTCGGGACGGAGGTGCTGTTTCCTGTCATCGCACTGATCTTTGTATTAGGGATTTTTATATGCCCGTTTCTTCTACCCAACTGTAAGCCCAATACTTTTTAAATAAATTTCTGGTTGTGACGGAGTTCCACTATTGTGGTATTTATCTTTTATTGGATACACCTTGGATGATTTGGAAGTCCTATCCCCAGCCTGTTGGTTGCAGACTTAATGATTAGAGCGGAGGATTTGGAATAACAAAGCGTTCCCTGACCCCCCGTAATAGGTGGTCATGGAGTTCTGGTAAGAGTACCCTATATGGTGGTGGTGTTCGTATACACGTGGTGTGAATTTTGGTGGATAACACTACAGACATCATTTTTTCATACATTCTCTTCCCAACGCTGTAGGGGGGGAGGGGAGTTTTGGTGAAATATCAGGGGTCTAAATAGACCCCTAAAGTCTCATTTGTGAGCCACAGAAAGGGACTGAAGAGACATCCCCGGTCCCTTTCTCTGTAGCCTAAAGTTGCACTTCAGATGAATAAACAGGAGACAGGCTCCTGCTCATTCATGAACTGAAGCATAGAAACACAGATATACCTGCAGCTGCTGCTGGTGGGAGAGGAAAGGATGGGGCACTCTAGAGTTACTCCAGAATACTCCTGAATCCCACTTACATCCTCCAAAGTGTCCCCTTAGTAATACTGTACTAAGAGGGTACTCTGGAGGAAATAAGGGGGTACTCTGGAGCATGTAAAGAGGCACTCTAGAAGCACTAAAGGGCACTCTGGAGGTACGAAGTTAGTACCTTCAGAGTGTCCCCTTACATCCTCCTGTAGAGTACCCCTTAGTGCTCCCATTTAAATACCTCCTAGCCGGATCACAACTCATGACGTATAAAACACTTCAGAAAAAAACTCCTTGTCTGTGATTCTGAACTGTGCATGCGCAATCTGGAGCCAGCTAATTAGTGAACTGTTGAGCTTGGTCTTTACTCATGTGATGGAGAGTGTGAAATTAAGCCACATGCCGTTGCCTGATCTGAGTCCAGCAGTCCTCTAATTGGCTGGCTCCATGCACAGTTCAGAATCACCGACATGGATTTTTTTTTTAAAAAGTGTCTTACCGCCAGCCACTTGTGAGTTGTGGGCGGGCAAGCTGGCAAGGGAGCCAGATGTACTCGCTGCTTACTTCCCCTTTGTTTGCCCACAGAAATCGCAGGTGCAGCAGAGTGCGGGTAGCAGGGTTAGAAATTGTGATGACAGGCCAGGCTACTGCTGAGCAAGACAGATATCTTTAATGTGCCCCCTCCCCCATTGTGGTATTTAACTGGTTCTGGAATGCTTTCCGCACATTTACTGTGGCAAGCCAGCCCGGCTGTGTGAAAAGACGTACCTGTACGTAACTTTGTGCAGTGACCTCTGTGGGAGCCTATCAGCAGGTCCGGCGGACGCGTTGTCTGTCGGCCACCCACAATTGTTCCCCAGAGGCAGAATGGCTATCTGCCTATGTAAACAAGACACGTTGCTGTTCTGCCAGGGGAGAAACAGAGATCTCTCTGTTTCCCCAGTCAGAGCAACCCCCACACAGTTAGCAAGCATGCCCTAAGGACACGCTTATCCCTTTGATCGCCCCTGGTGTTAAACCCTTCCCTGCCAGTGTCACTTATACAGTGATCAGTGTATATTTTTAGCACTGATCACTGTATTAGGTTCGGTTCACACTGGGGTGGCTTAAAGTCACTCGACTCTGAAGCCGACCCGCATAGCGGGACTTCAGTGCGGCTTGCAAAGGACTCCCAAAGTTACCCACAAGTAGTGCAGGAACCTTTTTATAAGTTGGAGCAACTTGAGTTGCTCTGATTAGAACAGTTCCATTGCACTAAATGGAGCGCGAGTTGCCAGGCAACTAAGTCGCCCAGTGCGAACCAACACTTCATGTCACTGGTCCCCAAAAAAGTGTCAAAGGTGTCAGGTGTCCGATTTGTACCCTGCAATGTCGCAGTCCTGCTAAAAATCACTAATCGCCGCCATTACTAATAAAAAAAAAAAAAGATAAATCCCTAAATCTATCCCTTAGTTTGTAAACGGTATACAGTATCTCACAAAAGTGAAAACACCCCTCACATTTTTGTAAATATTTTATTCTATCTTTTCATGTGACAACACTGAAGAAATGACACTTTGCTACAATGTAAAGTAGTGAGTGTACAGCTTGTATAACAGTGTAAATTTGCTGTCCCCTCAAAATAACTCAACACACAGCCATTAATGTCTAAACCACTGGCAACAAAAGTCAGTACACCCCTAAGTGAAAATGTCCGAATTGGGCCCAATTAGGCATTTTCCCTCCCCAGTGTCATGTGACTCGTTAGTGTTACAAGCTCTCAGGTGCAAATAGGGAGCAGGTGTGTTAAATTTGGTGCGATCACTCTCACTCTCTCGTACTGGTCACTGGTCACATAGCACCTCATGGCAAAGAACTCACTGAGGATCTGAAAAAAATATTTTTTTTGCTCTACATAAAGATGGCCTAGGCTATAAGAAGATTGCCAAGCCCTTGAAACTGAGCTGCAGCACAGTGGCCAATACTATACAGTGGTAAAACAGGATAGATTCCACTCAGAACAGGCCATACCATGGTTGACCAAGGAAGCTGAGTGCACATGCACAGCGTCAAATCCAGAGGTTGTCTTTGGGAAAAATATATATGAGTGCTGCCAGCATTGCTGCAGAGGTTGAAGGGGTGGGGGGTCAGCCTGTCAGTGCTCAGACCATACGCCGCACACTGCATTAAATTGGTCTGCATGGATGTCGTCCCAGAAGGAAGCCTCTTCTAAAGATGATGCACAAGAAATTATGCAAACTGTTTGCTGAAGACAAGCAGACTAAGGACATGGGTTACTGGAACCATGTCCTGTGGTCTGATGAGACCAAGATAAACTTATTTGGTTCAGATGGTGTCAAGCATGTGTGGTGGCAACCAGATGAGGAGTACAAAGACAAGTGTGTCTTGCCTACAGTCAAGCATGGTGGTGGGAGTGAGGTGAGGGAACCATGAATGCCAACATGTACTGTGACATACTGAATCAGAGCTTAATCCCCTCCCTTTGAAGACTGGGCTGCAGGGCAGTATTCCAACATCATAACGACCCAAAACAAACCTCCAAGACGACCACTCCTTGCTAAAGAAGCTGTGAGTAAAGGTAATGGATTTACCAGGCATATCTCCAGACCTAAACCCTATTGAGCATCTGTGAGACATCCTCAAACAGAAGGTGGAGAAGCACAAAGTCTCTAACATCCACCAGCTCCGTGATGTCATCATGGAGGAGTGGAAGAGGACTCCAGTGGCAACCTGTGAAGCTCTGGTGAACTCCATGCCCAAGAGGGTTAAGGCAGTGCTGGAAAATAATGGTGGCCACAAAAAATATTGACACTGGGCCTAATTTGGACATTTGCACTTAGGGGTGTACTCACTTTTGTTGCCAGTGGTTTAGACATTAATGGCTGTGTGTTGAGTTATTTTAAGGGGACAGCAAATTTACACTGTTATACAAGCTGTACACTCACTACTTTACATTGTAGCAAACTGTAATTTCTTCAGTGTTGTCATTTTTGTGAGATACTGTAACTTTTGTGGAAACAATCAATATAAAAACTTATTGGGAATTTTTATCACCAAAAATATGTAGCAGAATACATATTGGGATAAATTGATCAAGAAATGTATTTTTTACATTTTTTATTGGATGTTTTATAACAGAAAGAAAGTAAAAAATATTGTTTTTTTTTAAAAAATTTTGCTCTTTTTTTTTTGTTTATAGCGCAAAAAATAAAAACACAGAGGTGATTAACCACTTCCCGACCGCCGTATGCAAAATAATGGCCGGGAAGTGGCTTAGTTATCCTGACTGGACGTCATATGATGTCCTCAGGATAACAAGCCGCCGCACGCCCGGGGGGGCTCGCATCGCGGCGATCGGTGGTGTGGGAGGTCACTCTGACCCCCCGCAATACCGATCTCGGAAAAGTGCTTCCATCCGAAGCACTTTACCATGTGACCAGCCGTGACCAATCACGGCTGGTCACAGTGTAACACAGGAAAGCCGTTTATCAGCTTTCCTGTACTCAGGTCTGCAGACCTGAGGAGGGGAGAGCCGATCGGCTGCTCTCCTGACAGGGAGGGTTTGTGCTGATGATTTATCAGCACAGCCCTCCCTCGGATCGCCACCCTAGATCGCCAGGGAGCCTGCCCAGGGACCACCAGGGATGTGCCCACCCAGGACCACCAGAGAGCCGACCAAGGACCACCAGGGAGCCGATCTGGACCACCAGGGAGACCCCCTAGACCACCAGGTAAGAGACATAGTGCCCAATGTGGATGGCACTCAGTGCCACCTTCAGATGCCACCCTAGACCACCAGGGAATGAGCCCCTATCAGTATATATGCCCACCAGTGCATCTATCAGTGCTTACCAGTGCCCCTATCAATGCATACCAGTGCCACATATCAGTGCCCACCATTGCCACCTATCAGTGCCCACCTATCAGTGCCCATCAGTGCCACCTATCAGTGCCCAGTGCCGCCTATGAGTGCCAATCAGTGCTGTCTGCGACTGCCCATCAGTGCCGCTTAGCAGCGTCCGTCAGTGCTGCATATCAGTGCCCGTCAGTGCTGTATTTCAGTGCCACCTATCAGTACCCATCAGTGCTGCTTATCAGTGCCGCCTAACAGTGCTCATCATTGCTGCATATAAGTGCCTCATCATCAGTGCCACCTCACCAGTGCCGCCTCATCAGTGCCAATCAGTACTGCCACATCAGTGCCCGTCAGTGTAGCCTCATCACAGCCCACCAGTGATGGAGAAAATTTACTTATTTACAAAGTGTTGTGACAAAAATAGAGAATTTTTTTTTTCAAAATTTTCGGTCTATTTTTATTTGTAGCGCAAAAAATAAAAACCGCAGGGGTGATCAAATACCACCAAAAGAATGCTCTATTTGTGGGAACAAAATGATAAAAAATCTGTTTGGGTACAGCGTCGCACGACCGTGCAATTGTCATTCAAAGCGCAACAGCACTGAAAACTGAAAATTGGTCTGGTAGTAAAGTGTTCTAAGTGCATAGTATTGAAGTGGTTAAATACCACCAAAAGAAAGCTGTATTTGTGGGGAAAAAAGGACATCAATTGTATTTGTGTACAGTGTCACAAGACCGCGCAGTTGTCAGTTAAAATAACACAGTGCCAAATCGCAAAAAATGGTCTGGTCATTAAGAGGGGTAAATCTTTTTGGGCTGAAGTTGTTAAGGGAGCTCAGAAAGGTTTACAGCACCAGGCATTCAGAGAATGCAGGAGGTGTGTGCTGGCTGAAAAGGAGCCAATGCAGTGACAGTGCTTAACCTTCGTAATCAAGCCCGAGCAAAGGGGGGGGAGCACGGGAAGGATCAGAGATTCACAGTCCGTGGTCCGTGGAGTGTCCATCAACAAGTATAGGGAGAGGAGGGGGGCCCGTAGGAGAGTTCACAGATGGCAGGGCTACAACAGACAGAGACAGGCTGGATCGGTGTGAGAGCAGAGTGTATACACACATCATGGCTCTTCTACTTGTAATGTCCAGAGGAGTGCGGGAGGGAGAGCAGAGTCAGAGCTTCCCGGTAAACCGGCAGATCAGCTGGTAATTATGCTCAGAGATAGCAGAGCTGCTCTGGATGTCAGCAACAGTCAGGGACGGGCCCCTACTGGCCCCGGGCGGTGCCCAAGTGCCCTAATGGTCAGTCTGCCCCTGATACAGCCCCAGCATCACAGGACAGAGTATACAGCCCCAGAATCACAGTATAGAGTATGCAGTTCAGCCTCACAGATCAGGGTATATAGCTCAGCATACGGATAGGGTATATAATTCAGCATACAGATAGGGTATATAATCTCAGCATACAGATAGGGTATATAGCTCAGTATACAGATAGGGTATATAGTCTCAGCATACAGATCCCCCTCCCCCCCAGCCCATGGCACATGACTGACAACACCAGCCCCCCACCCGGCCCGCTGCACAGGACAGAGAAAGCCCCTCACCCATCGGGCAGCCAGCAGTGAGGCACCTACCCTATCTAGGGCTGGGGTCTCCTCTCCTCCTCTCCTTGGTGCGGGCTGCAGCTCTGGTGTCCGGTGGTGCTTTGGCCAATCGGGAAACAGGTCTCACAGACCTGGTTACTGATTGGCGGGGAGGAACGGTAGTGTGAAAATAGCGAAAATTCATTTTCTATGGTCACACAATTGGGTGGGATCGGAGGACACTCTCTGCGCCCCGAGCCCACCCCTTTTTGAAGCTTATTAGAGCCTCTGGCTCTAATCTCGTGCTTCAAAAAAAAACACCCCGCCCACCATTGCTATAGGAATCCATGCACCCGGCATCCTGAAAGAGGCGCATGGATAGGGGGGTGGCAGCAGGGATGGGGGCTGTCAATGCACAGGCCGACACTGATTTTGAGTCATGCAATGCGGGCTTACTGCAATTGTGCAACAAACTTGTGAAGCCTGGCAATAGTTTAGCAAGTCATTTTCAAACTTGCATCACAAGTAGAGTTGATCGAACCTCTGGAAGTTCGGGTTCTGCTGGTTCGGCCAAACTTCGGGACAAAGTCCGGGTTCGGGTCCGGACTGGACCCAAACTTTGACATGGACCCCGAACCCCATTGAAATCAATGGGGACCCGAACTTTTAGGCACAAAAATGGTTGTAACAAAGCCCTGGAAAGTCCTAGAGGTCTGCAAAAGGAAGGAAAATGGGGGTAAGAGTAGGGCAAGTGCCCTACAAAGAAATAGGGATAGGGAAATAACTTAAAATAACTTTTAACCTAAAATCACATCAAAAAATCAAAAATGGAGGTGGATGTGGAGTTGGAGGTTGAGGAGGCGGTGAAAGTGGCAGTGGAGGAGGTAGCCAAGACTGTTTTTTTTATTTTTTTTATTTTTTTGTTTTTTTTTAAACCAGCAATGTAGATGCACTTTTTAATTGTGTGCAAGAAACAATAATCTGTCCCTTTAAGCAACAGTAGGAACCTCTCCCTATAGAACTAGGAGATGATTTTAGATTCTAAAATCATCTCCAAGTTGTACAGGGAAAGCCTCCAGCTGTTGCTTTAAGGGAAAGATTAGTGTTCTAAAATCATCTTCAAATTGTGTGGGAAAAGCCTATATCAGCCGCAGGGAGCCATATTAGTGTTCTAAAATCATCTTCAAATTTTGTGGGAAAAGCCTATATCAGCCGCAGGGAGCCATATTAGTGTTGTAAAATCATCTTCAAATTGTGTGGGAAAAGCCTATATCAGCCACAGGGAGCCATATTAGTGTTCTAAAATCATCTTCAAATTGTGTGGGAAAAGCCTATATCAGCCACAGGGAACCATATTAGTGTTCTAAAATCATCTTCACATTGTGTGGGAAAAGCCTATTTCAGCTGCGGGGAGCCATATTAGTGTTTTAAATTTAAGAACACTAATATGGCTCCCTGCGCCTGCAATAGGCTTTTCCCACACAATTTGAAGATGATTTCAGAACACTAATATGGCTCCCTGCGGTTGATATAGGCTTTTCCCACACAATTTGAAGATGATTTTAGAACACTAATATGGCCCCCCGCGGCTGATATAGGCTTTTTCCACACAATTTGAAGATGATTTTAGAACACTAATATGGCTCCCTGCAGCTGATATAGGCTTTTCCCACACAATTTGAAAATGATTTTAGAACACTAATATGGCTCCCCGTGGCTGATATGGACTTTTCCCACACAATTTGAAGATGATTTTAGAACACTAATATGGCTCCCTGCGGCTGATATAGGCTTTTCCCACACAATTTGAAGATGATTTTAGAACACTAATATGGCTCTATGCCCCTGCAATAGGCTTTCCCACACACTTTGAAGATGATTTTAGAACAATAATCTTTCCCTTAAAGCAACAGCTGGAACCTTTCCCTGTACAACTTGATGATGATTTTAGAACACTAATCTTTCCCTTAAAGCAACAGCTGGAACCTTTCCCTGTACAACTTGATGATAATTTTAGAAGAATAATCTTTCCCTTAAAGCAACAGACTCTACCTAGTCCAGTCAGATCGTTCTGTGCAGCAGGATGAGGTGTGCAATCTGTCCCTCAAAGCACCAGTACTAGTAACTCTCCCTAGTTCACAATCAGATTGTTCTGTGCAGCAGGATGAGGTCTGCAATCTGTCCCTCAAAGCACCAGTACTAGTAACTCTCCCTAGTTCACAATCAGATCGTTCTGTGCAGCAGGATGAGATGTTCTGCAATCTGTCCCTCACAGAACCAGCAGCATCCTCTCCCTAAACTATCCTGAGAGCATATGACATGCAGCACGGTGACTCCAGCCCCATATAGAGGCTAGTCACGTGGTGCACTGGCCAATCACAGCCATGCCATTAGTAGGCATGGCTGTGATGGCTTCTAGGGAAAACCAGTGAAACACTTGTTGATTGGCTGCCCTTGGCAGCTTTTCAACATGTGTAATAAAATACCAGAACCCCGGACCCGAATCCAGACTTTTTTTGAAAAGTCCTGGTTCGGGTCCGGGTCCCGGACACCCAAAAGTTCGCTCAACTCTAATCACAAGTGCTTGCTATCTGGAAATAACCCCCAGCACTGCTGTTGGATACAATAATAAAAACGAGCAACAGTGTCAGTGGGCGCAATAATAACCCCCAGCATTGGTGGCAATCAGGTTCTAGGGAACTATAAAAAACATTTTTTTTTTTGGACCTAACTGGGTATTTGAAGCCAACACAGAGGACTGACTCTATGATTAAGCACCACTAGGGGGATAATATGCATAGAGAAAGACTATGGAGTGCTTTTGTTCACTTGTTTTGAATAAATCTTTGAAGAATTGTCGATTGAAGGAGTGGGGCTCTGTATTGTTTTACTTCATCGGTTTATAGGAGCGGATGGGGTGCCAGAATAAGCACTGGCCCTGCAGCTGGTTTTGAGTGGTTGTCTTGTGGGACTGTGGAGCGATGTCAGAAGGTAGATTACTGATATGGATTTAGAGGGACTACAATTTTTGTGCCAGTATAAACTGGCACCACTTGTAGTCAGCCTGTTACAAATCATTGAAGGAGCATGGCTAAGTATGGGCCCAATTATTTAGGAGATATTTTACTGTTAGGAGTTACTAAGGTAAGGGTGGTTAAGGGTTACGATACAGTAAGGCTAAGGGTCTGGAGTTAGGTTTAGGGTTAAATTTAGGAGGATAAATACAGGGCCGGAATGGGAATAAAAACCAGCCCTGGAAATCATCTCATACCAGCCTCATAGCATTATTATACCAGCCCAACAGCATAATGCATAAAGTCAACGGACATGGTATAGGAGGTGGTCATAGGCTGTGCAGACATGGTACAGGAGATGTTAGAGGTTGTACGAACAGGGTACAGAAGGTGGTCATAGGCTGTGTGGACATGGTACAGGGGATTGTGACAGACTCACCCGGGACAGAGGCTTTTGGAGGGGACTGAATGCTAGCCTCTTACCCCTTGACTATGGGCCTGACTTGTAAGGGTGACCCAGCAAATAATGGACAACTACTATTACTTAAATGGAACAGTAATATTTATCCACAATATCTCCCAGACAATATACAAAGACTATTCCTTCAGAACTATTCAGAACTATATATGTCTCCCCAAGACACACTGGGACTCATAGCAGACATTGATGTCATCAGTAGAGTTGAGCGAACCCGGACTGTAAAGTTCGGGTCCGTACCGAACTTTGGGGTGTCCGGGACCCGGACCCGGACTTTTCAAAAAAAGTCCGGGTTCGGGTCCGGGGTTCTGGTAATTTTAATGAAAAATCTTAAAAATGCTGTAAAAAAGTCCAGGAAGGTCCTGGAGGTCTGCAAAAGGAAGGAAAATTGGGGTAAGGGTGGGACAAGTGCCCTACAAAGAAATGGGGACAGGGAAATAACTTTAAATATTTTTAGAAAAATAAAAACCTAAAAAATGCAAAAATGGAGATCATCTTCAAAATGGGTCTGAAAAGTATTAATTAACATTAGAGGTCATAGAACTGTTCTAAAATCATCTTCAAACTGTGTCAAAAAAGTATAAATAAGCCGGGAGTACCCATATCACTGTTCTGCAAAATGTGTGTGTCACTTTAAATGAAACCGGGAATCAGTGCACATCTCTTCTGCTCAATTATTTCAAGTCTGTGTGTCACTTTAAATTAAACCGGGAATCAGTGCACATCATTTCTGCACAATTCTTTAAAGTGTGTGTGTCACTTTAAATGAAACCGTCAATCATTGCACATCTGTTCTTCACACTTCTTTTTAAAGTCTGTGTGTCACTTTAAATGAAACCATCAATCATTGCACATCTGTTCTGCACACTTCTTTTCAGTCTGTGTCACTTTTATTATTGCCGCTAATCATTGCACATCTGTTCTTCACACTTCTTTTTAGTCTGTGTCACTTTTATTATTGCCGCTAATCATTGCACATCTGTTCTTCACACACAACATCTGTTCTGCACCAGAACAGATGTTCTTCACACATTACATCTGTTCTGCACACATCTGAAAATAGTTTAGAACACTTTACCTAAAACCGGGTGCGGAACCATACAACTGTTCTTCAAACATCTGGAATCTGTGTGTAAAACTACAGCATAAAGAAGAACAGGCATATGGTTTCGCTCTTCACACACAGTTTGCAGATGTTTTCAGAACAGTGATATTATATCACTGATATGATATCACTGTTCTTCAAACATCTGCAAACAGTGTGTAAAGAGTGGAACCA
>BLSH010430183.1:1074337-1085221 GCA_018402905.1 Glandirana rugosa
AGAACGTGAAAACTTCCAGGACCTCGTGGTCCTGTTACCTTTACGGGCCCTAGAAAACCTGACGGTGCTCCCTGCATGTTGGGCCTCTGTATGTGGTCAGGCTGTGTAAAAGTGTCACACATGTGGTATTGCCATACTCGGAAGAAGTAGCAGAATATATTTTGGGGTGTCATTTTTGCTAGGTACATGTGGTGTGTTAGAAATATTGTATAAATGGTCAACTTTGTGTAAAAAAAAAATGTGTTTTCATTTTTTTTCCACATTTTCCAAAAACTTGTGGAAAAAATGACATGTTCAAAAGACTCATTATGTCTCCTAGAATATACGTTGGGGTGTTTACTTTCCAAAATGGGGTCATTTTTTGGGCATTTCCATTGTCCTGGTGCTCCAGGACCTTCAAAAGTGCAAGAAGTAGTCACAAAATTATGTGTGTAATTTATGCTCCTAGAACGCCTGATGGCGCTCCCTACATATCAAAAAATCAAATTGCCCAATCTGGATCTACTACAACGGAACTACTACCTAATAATAATATGACCATAAATTATAATTAAGGCCAAATCTGCTGCATCACTGGTTGAAGACATCCAAACAGTGTGAACCAAAAACCAAGAAACATAATTCAAAAGAAAAAAGCCCCTGAGGTGGGGGGGAAAGAAGGGACTAACCCCATCTCCTCAGAGAAAAGCGGCCAGTAAGGTCACAAAGCAGCAAAAGGGGTCAAAAGTAAATAATTTTATTAGAATACAAAAATGAATTGGATGTAATAATGAAAGGAAAACAGGTTGGCGCTCCCTACATGTTGGGCTTCTGTATGTAGCCAGGCTGTGTAAAAGTGTCACACATGTGGTATCGCCATACTCAGGAGGAGTAGTAGAATGTGTTTTGGGGTGTAATTTGTGGTATGCATATGCTGGGTGTGAGAAATAACCTGTTAACATATGACAATTTTGTGAAAAAAACAAAAACAAAAAAAAAAAAAACTTCATTTTGCAAAGAATTGTGGGAAAAAATTATAACTTAAAAATATTCACCATGCCTCTTACTAAATACCTTGGAATGTCTACTTTCCAAAAAGGGGTAATTTGGGGGGTATTTGTACTTTCCTGGCTTGTTAGGGTCTCAAGAAATGACATAGGTGGTCAGTACATCAGTTGTGATCAATATTCAGTGATTGGCACCATAGCTTGTAGACTCTATAACTTTCACAAAGACCAAATAATATACACTAATTTGTTTTTTTTTTTACCAAAGATATATAGCAGTATAAATTTTGGCCAACATTTATGAAAAAAATTACTAATTTGCTAAATTTTATAACAGAAACAAAGAAAAATTATTTTTTTTACAAAATTTTCGGTCTTTTTTAAATTATAGCGCAAAAAATAAAAAACCCAACGGTGATTAAATACCACCAAAAGAAAGCTCTATTTGTGTGAAAAAAAGGACGCAAATTTCATATGGGTACAATGTTGCATGACTGAGCAATTGTCATTCAAAATGTGAGAGCACTGAAAGCTGAAAATTGGTCTGGTTAGGAAGGGGGTTTAAGTGCCCAGTGGTCAAGTGGTTAACTCAGGTCTTCTGATTTTTGAGACGACACGTCTGGCCTTGAAGGACGCCTGGGCTGGTTAAGTGACTAGATTATTAGTTCATGTTAATTTATGTTTCCAGTTCCAGTTGAATTGTTAAATTAATCTGATCAGGAGGGGAGGGGAAATACTACTATGGTGTATATATGCTGTGCCTTGGTTGAATAAAACTGTCACAGTCCATGTTCCTACAAGCTAGTGTCATATAGTTTGTACGGGCGGCTATAACATCTGACCTCTAATGTTCAGACTGAAGGAAGCGATATTCTGACAGAAGTACTCAAGCGGAGTGGGTCGGTTCCGTTAGGATGTCAGAGGCTGTGCGGACATGATACAAGAGATAGTCAGAGACTATCAGGAGATGGTCAGAGGATGCGGACATGGTACAGGAAATGTCAGAGGCTGTGCGGACATGGTACAGGAGGTGGTCATAGGCTGTGCGGACATGGTATAGGGGGTGGTCATAGGCTGTGCGGACATTGTACAGAAGGTGGTCATAGGCTGTGCGGACATGGTACAGGAGATGTCAGAGGCTGTGCGGACACAATACAAGAGGTAGTCAGAGATTGTGCGGCATGGTATGGTCAGAGACTGTGGACATGATACAGGAGGTGGTCAGAGGCTGTGGACATGATACAGGAGGTGGTTAGAGGCTGTGGACATGATACAGGAGATGCCAGAGGCTGTGCAGACATGGTACAGGAGATGTGAGAGGCTGTGCAGACATGGTACAGGAGATGTGAGAGGCTGTGGACATGGTACAGGAGATGTCAAAGGCTGTGCGAACATGGTACAGGAGATGTCAGAGGCTGTGGACATGTTACAGGAGATGTCAGAGGCTGCAGATATGGTACAGGTGATGTCAGAGGCTGCAGACATAGTATAGGAGATGTCAGAGGCTGTGCGGATATGGTACAGGAGCTGTCAGAGGCTGTGTGGACATGGTACAGGAGATGTCAGAGGGTGCGGACATGGTACAAGTGATGTCAGAGGCTGTGGACATGGTACAGGGGATGTCAGAGGCTGCGGACATGGTATAGATGTCAGAGGCTGCGGACATGGTACATGAGGAGATGTCAGAGGCTGTGGACATGGTACATGAAGAAATGTCAGAGGCTGTGGACATGGTACAGGAGGAAATGTCAGAGGCTGTGGACATGGTACAGGAGGAAATGTCAGAGGCTGTTGATATGATACAGTAGATGTCAGAGGCTGTGCAGACATGGTACAGGAGATGTCAGAGGCTATGTGGACATGGTACAGGGGATGTCAGAGGCTGCGGACATGGTATAGATATCAGAGGCTGTGGACATGGTACATGAGGAGATGTCAGAGGCTGTGGACATGGTACAGGAAAAAATGTCAGAGGCTGTGGACATGGTACAGGAGGAAATGTCAGAGGCTGTTGACATGATACAGGAGATGTCAGAGGCTGTGCAGACATGGTACAGGAGATGTCAGAGGTTGTGGACATGGTACAGGAGATGTCAAAGGCTGTGCGAACATGGTACAGGAGATGTCAGAGGCTGTGGACATGGTACAGGAGATGTCAGAGGCTGCAGACATGGTACAGGTGATGGCGCTAAACTGAGTATATGACAGATGTCTGATGATGATAGATTATGATAGTATTAGTATGAATGAGTGTCACAGTAGATAATTATCAGTGATCATCTCACTAAAACAGAGTGCAAAAAACATAAATTGATAATAGAACTTGACATTCATTAAAAAATTATTCAACAACAATATTTAGTGCGTAAAGTGCAAAGTGTCCATTTGATGGGAAGGGAATCCCCGTGCTAAATCCAGATAGTGAATCCTCAAATAATTTGGTGACTCTTTGTGGTGAATATTCAGTGTGATAAAAAGGAACTCCAACTTTGGTCTGTGTGGAGGCTTACCAGAACTCAGAAGTTTTAACGCCTTTGAGATAAATAAGGACCCTCCGGCCCGAGACGTCAGGGTAGTTCGGGGACTTCCAGCACCGGTCGCGTCACACAGCCTGGTCTCCTTTCTCTGGTGGGTCTGGCTCCTCTCCTGGTGTCCACGTGTTTTCTCCGTTTGGACCGTTCTGACCCAGAACAAGGAGAAAACACGTGGACACCAGGAGAAGAGTCAGACCCACCAGAGAAAGGAGACCAGGCTGTGTGACGCGACCGGTGCTGGAAGTCCCCGAACTACCCTGACGTCTCGGGCCGGAGGGTCCTTATTTATCTCAAAGGCGTTCAAACGTCTGAGTTCTGGTAAGCCTCCACACAGACCAAAGTTGGAGTTCCTTTTTATCACACTGAATATTCACCACAAAGAGTCACCAAATTATTTGAGGATTCACTATCTGGATTTAGCACGGGGATTCCCTTCCCATCAAATGGACACTTTGCACTTTACGCACTAAATATTGTTGTTGAATAATTTTTTAATGAATGTCAAGTTCTATTATCAATTTATGTTTTTTGCACTCTGTTTCAGTGAGATGATCACTGATAATTATCTACTGTGACACTCATTCATACTAATACTATCATAATCAGACATCTGTCATATACTCGGTTTAGCGCCACCACCACATAATTATACACATTCTTACGATTTAGTTTGGTCGATACAGGTGGCTGCTTACTGTCCCCACTCCCACATTGCATCGGGCATAGCGCGGTAAAAACCCCCTCCTATTATGGTACAGGTGATGTCAGAGACTGCAGACATAGTATAGGAGATGTCAGTGGCTGTGCGGACATGGTACAGGGGATGTCAGAGGCTGTGCGGACATGGTACAGAAGGTGGTCATAGGCTGTGCGGACATGGTACAGGAGATGTCAGAGGCTGTGCGGACACGATACAAGAGATAGTCAGAGATTGTGAGGCATGGTACAGGAGGTGGTCAGAGGCTGTGGACATTATACAGGAGGTGGTCAGAGGCTGTGGACATGATATAGGAGATGTCAGAGGCTATGCGAACATGGTACAGTAGATGTCAGAGGCTGTGGACATGGTACAGGGGATGTCAGAGGCTGCAGACATGGTACAGGTGATGTCGGAGGCTGCAGATATATTATAGGAGATGTCAGTGGCTGTGCGGACATGGTACAGGAGATGTCAGAGGCTGTGCGGACATGGTACAGGAGATTTCAGAGGCTGCGGACATGGTACAGGTGACGTCAGAGGCTGCGGACATGGTATAGGAGATGTCAGAGGCTGCGGACATGGTATAGTAGATGTCAGAGGCTGCGGACATGGTATAGGAGATGTGCAGCGCCCCCATAGTGTAGGTGCTTTTACTTTTGTAGATTTTTGATAGGAGAGGAAAAATCTAGTCAGGCCTGACTGTAAGTGCAGGCCTGAATATTTTGATCTGGGTTGGGAGTGGCTCAGGGATGGGGCTGGAGACGGAGGGAAGGTACACTCCTTGGAGATTCCTCCCCTTGAGCTGGGAAAGCTCTAGAAGGAGGATGGAGGAGGAGGTGTCACTTCCTGATGTATGACAAGGAGCCCTGACCAATCCACAGGTTGGGTTGTCAGGGGCAGGTCCCCTTAAATACAGTGATCTGCCAGTAGATGTCAGGAGAGTTCGGGAGGAAGAGATGAGGATGTAGCTGGAGCTAAGGATCAGGCCTCGCCCGGGAGGGGAGCCCCCAGTCTGGGGGTTGAACCTGAGGCCTGGGGCTTGGGTGCAGCCAGGAGTGTGAGTCTGCTCCTGGAGTGGCACAGGAGAAACAGAACAGCTGAGGTCTACATGGAAGGAGACTCTTTAAAGAATCCACCATATAGTTGGTGAGTGGCAGCCCCTGGGAGTTGGATGAGAAGGCTGAGACAGTCTGGGAAGAGAGCAAGCAGTCTGTAGAAGTCAGGAGGAGCCAACCAAGGGGAAGGAGAGCCATTAGAAAGCAGGACAGGCCAGATGGGTCTGGAAGATGGATGGGCTGGGAGTAGTAGTTCATCCAAGGCCCAGCTAGCAGCAACGTACTTAGCTATACAACAGAGGGTCCATGGTTTCAGGGAAGGAAACCTGTGATTCTTACCCACAAAGGGTGGTTCTGAGGTTTTGCCCACTGCTGCAGCAGGCCTCACCATGTGCTAGATGTGGTGAAGAGGAGGTGTCATGGAGATCTGATAAATTTCCTTTCGGACCAGGGAAACAAGTGTAACGGTCAGCAAGTAGTGTGCTGGAGAGAGGAAAGAAGAAGAGTAACGGTCAGCAAGTAGTGTGCTGGAAGAGAAGAAGTCTATATACTGGAGGTGTATATAGTAGGTCCCGTGTTCAATTACTGGGCATCCACGGTCATCCCTTATCCCTATCCAAGTTCAAACCCCTAAATAAAACAACAAAACAAAGTACCGGCCTGTTCAGTGACTCCGGGTGTGTGGAAATCGTGTGATTGAGGGCAGTGGGCAGGTGGACCACAACTATCAGCCACTCTTGGGGAGCACATGGCTACAGTAGCATTTGCAGTGGCAAGGCAGTGTAGGATTGGCCAGAAGAGGGAATCTTTTGACAGAGTTGGTCAGCTTAAACATGTATTGCAATATATGTGAACTAAATATCCCTGTTTTACATTGCATAGTTTGCTGGGAAGGGTGTAGCAGTGTGCAGAGGGTCTATTTGATACTGGCTCAAAGGACAGGCAATAATATTGGATGCCTAGGAGAAGAAGGGAGGAGCCGCACAGAAAACACAGGAGACCGCCCACCGCCTATAGAAGCCAGCTGCCACCAGAGCCCGCAGCCCGCCGCTGCCCGCTGGACCCCACAACCTGCCGAAGCCTGCAACCCGACGCCAGGGGGTGATTGTTTGCCGACCCCCCCCCCCAAAAAAAAAATAACTAACTACCAGTCGCCATTGCACCAGAACTAGTGTCCCCACTGGAAGATGTCCCCACTCCCCTCTGTTCCTATTCTGGTGACAGCCCAAAATTTGGGATTTTTTTTCAATTTCAGTCTCAGTAATAATGGTCACCGGGGTAAATAGAGAGGATGAATCTCTGCAACAGGGACACAGACAGCAATAAAAACCTGATGGGTGTTCTAATCCCTCTCCACTCTATCCAAAACAAAGAAAAAAGTTTTATCTTTAGTTATGCTTTAAATATGAGGATAATTATAGGTGTTAAAGATAGCTGTTAGCTGGCAGGGAATGTGTGATTTAGGTTTCCTATAAGGACCTACAAATAATGTAGTGCTGTCCTGTTTAATGTCAACTAAATACTATGGCCCCCTTGCAAGCATTCAAGCCTCATGATTCTCCAGGCCTGTTCAACACTTTGGAATGCATACATTCTCTGTCCCAGCAACATCAGGTGCCAATATTATGCACACGTATGCATCCCTGGCACAACCACAAAGGCCTTTAATTCTCTGTTAGCTTGTCGCTCTCAGATGCAGTATGATCACTGCTTCTAGTCTGGGATTGGGCCTGTACTTTAGAAGGTATACCTATTTTACCGTCACATATTATGTGCATGTACATTGCATTTGGTACATATTTGGGTAGGTAGGAATTTAGTTAAATTCAAAATTATTCTTTTACATTTGAAAACGGTGACCTTTCATAACAATCAATAGTACAGTGCAAATCAGCCCTCTAGTGGAAAGAGTGTGTTACAGCCTTATAATGTTATTCCATGGCTACAATACTGGGGGCTCAAGAAAAGCATTGCATAAGCCTACAGTAAAGTCTTGTATGGATATACAGTATAGGAGGCCTTGGTCGCAATGATCTCTTAGCTCATCTGTTCTATATTAAAAAAAAAAAAAGAAGAAAGACTGAATCAATGTTTACATCAACAATGCAAATGTGATTACTCCAATAAGATTATGGTCCTGGCAGAGAAAGAATTGAATTTCTGATGCTGAGATCTGGATTCCATTTGTGCTGACATGCTGCTTTTGATGGGGCTGACATGTAATTTGGCTAAGTATTAATTGGGTAACCACCTGTGAGGCTATGAGGGATAGTAGAATATACAAAATAACACTAACGCTTGCTGTGAAACTTTTGATCTTTTTGTAAGGATTATTTCAGAAGTCAGATTGTTGATTTTGTATTCATGAAGTACCAGAGACGTTTATGAACATTTAGTTAAGTCAGAGCTCTGAACTGATGTGACCCATTTCAAAGTTATTTTCACTGCTGTGTTATATGGCACTGGATCAGACACCGGACTGACTAAAAGACAGAGCGACATCTGTGATAACATATGCACAGTATGCTAGCAGTCAGATATATCAGCGTAGAGCAGCAGATGCAGATCAAGACAAACTCATTGCTCCACGCATAATGTATCAAATACTGTTTGTGAGTAATTCAGCTTTACCACAATAAAGTTGGGCAAATTGTGTTATAAAAGTTTTATTACAGTAGATGCTCAAAATGTATAGCCTTGTGTATACGCTGAATAATTGAACACAGAACATTTTGTAATGTAGCAGAAATGATGTTGTTACATGCAGAGATGGTTTCCTCCTTTAGTGGAATGATTGTTATGGGCTAATTCCAATAGACTACTGCCAATTATGGTGTTAGGTCTGGAGACCTAGAAGTGGCTTTAGGTCTGGAGACCTAGGAGGGGCCTTGGGACCTAGAAGTGGCCTTGGGTCTGGGGACCTAGGAGTGGCCTTGGGTCTGGGGACCTAGGAGTGGCCTTGGGTCTGGGGACCCAGAAGTGGCCTTAGCTCTGGGGACCTAGGAGGGGCCTTAGGTCTGGGGACCTAGGAAGGACCTTAGGTCTGGGGACCTAGGAGGGGCCTTAGGTCTGGGGACCTAGGAAGGGCCTTGGGTCTGGGGACCCAGAAGTGGCCTTGGGTCTGGGGACCCAGAAGTGGCCTTAGCTCTGGGGACCTAGGAAGGGCCTTAGGTCTGGGGACCTAGGAAGGACCTTAGGTCTGGGGACCTAGGAGGGGCCTTAGGTCTGGGGACCTAGGAAGGGCCTTAGGTCTGGGGACCTAGGAAGGGTCTTAGGTCTGGGGACCTAGGAGGCCTTTTGACTGGACCTAACCTTTGGATTGCATGTGAAATGATATAACTCTAAGTGCTATGGGACATAAATAAATCTATAAAGGAATATATATAGTCAATTGTATTTCATCTATCAAAATTCTTACTGCAATAGCAATAAGTGATGGGCATAATGAAGAAATGTCATTCAATTGAGAGACAAGGTCAGATTGTAGAAAATGTGAGTTTTCCTTGTTTTACTATCAAAAATATATGGCTCATTCAGTCTGCCACCAAATATCGTTACCTACAGCATAATTCATGGATAAGTTGGAAAATGATCTTCAGTCATCTATTTTGGGTTGTTTTTAGACCAGCATTTTGCCAGATGACACTACCATTGAGATGAAATGAGGCTTCATCAATGTAAAACACCATTAAATTGTAACTAAAGGCAAATTTTGTTTTTAGTTTTGGACAGAGTAGAGATGAATTAGAACACCTATTAGGTTTCTATTGCTACCTTTGCTCCCGCTAGAGAGATTTATCCTCTGTATTTGTCCTGTTTAGCATTATCATCAAAAGTGAAAGTAAAAGAAAATCACAAATGTTGGGTTGCCTACAGAACAGTAACGGAAATCTTCCAATGGGGACATTTGCTCTGGTGACTTGGGGGCCCCAATGGATTCCTTTAATTTGCAGGGATTTCCTCACAATCTCCTGTTTTGGCTGTGGGACTCAAATGGCAAAAGAAAGCGACAGAGGTTATAACAACCTATCTATAGGTTCTATTTAATTTCTCGCTTTTGTAAGGGCTACTTAAAATATTTAATGTTCCTGACTTTTGGGACACCCTGTATATTTACAGAAACAAAGACACTGAAGTGTTCAGCTGAAGAAGTGAAAACAACTCTGCTCGAAAGAGTAAAGTGCAGAACTTGCTGCAACAGAATAGCTTGCAAACATGAAAGAAATCACAAACAGCTGAACAGATACCACTGTGCAACAACTGTTTTCCAGGATGCAGGCAAACTATCACACAACTGCAATTATTGCATTTGTCATGATCACTTATTTGATGTGGAGAGCATTAAATCCACTGCCAGAAGGTCTGCACGTAATACTTTTGGGTCTTGCACACCTAGCACTTGCTCAGAGTGATGAATGCTGCAAAATTATCTGTGGATCTAGGCTAGCCATTCTCAACCAGGGTACCATGGAACCCTAGGGTTCCTTCATAGGTTGCTAGGGGTTCCTTAAACTCTGGCTGATTAACCTCCTATTTGCTTCACGACACCATTGATCTTTATGCTGTCTGAAAGGGTGGCATTTTGACCACCACTGTAAATGGTGCCATTCTTATCACTGAGTACCAATGAAGTAGTTTTAGCAGGGGTTCCCCAAGACCTGAAAATTATTTCAGGGGTTCCCCTGGGGCAAAAAGATTGAGAAAGGCTAATCTAGGCTTTCCCTTCAAAGGCTCAACAATGCTAAATCTCTCGCCATCTCCAAATGCCAATCCACTGTTGCTTAGCCACCAAGAATACTATTATCCAAAAATTGGTACCGGGGAATAGGGGGTATGGGGGAAAAAGTTTTGTCTCTGGTGCATTGTGCAGAATAGCAATCAGGGAACATACTGTACTACAACCTATCAATGAATTCCATAGATAAGACAAAATTAGTAACCCGCACTGAAAAATTTTGACTGAAGCATGAATGAAGCAAACCTGGTTAAATCAACTATAAGCATACAGGTACAAATAACCTGCAGACACACATTATAGTGAAACAACAGTATATATAACGCCCACGTGCCCCTCATTTAGAGGCAATATCCACCTTTGAAACCAAATTCCTATGTCCCTGAGATATGACAGCATCTTTGTTTTTTGCATTCGGATCTACTTTAATGTTTGTAATGTATATAATCTTATTGTTCCGTTACAAGATTTCCATGTAACATAAATATGCAGCTATAGTAATGTTTTTATAGTTGGTTATTACAATGCCATCTTGTGGTTCTTTTGGATATTACACCTTTCTATTGTATTTTCTAAGTGTGTACCTCCCATCCTCTGTGAGCTATTTCCTCTTCCTAGTTCACTCTACTCTGTAACTTCCTGTTCCTGGTGCACTCTGCTATTCTAGTTCCTCTTCCTGTGTCCTCTCTCTCATGAGGTAAAGAATATGGCTACATGCTAGAAGGCCTCACTCAATCTACTCGCATCCTAGGACACATTACTATGTTTTGACCTGCAGTTACCATCTTTCGACCATCTGTCACATTTGTTGTATGCTGTACCTGCTATTCCAATGAATAAACGCTCATGGAAGAAATCGGTAATTGGTGAGTCA